>PVJN01002307.1:0-121211 GCA_004026805.1 Lasiurus borealis | reverse complement strand
CGTTTAAACATATAAAAGCCTAAGCGACCAAACAACTGAAGGACTAAATGACCAGTCTACCAGTCACTATGATGAGCACTGACCACCAAGGGACAGATGCTCAACACACAGGATCTGGCTCCCTCCTGTCTGAATCGGGCCTGCAGAAATTGGGTTTGCAGGGATCGAGCCTGCAGGGATTGGGCCTTCAGGAATCAGGCCAGCTGGGATTGGGCTCCCTCCTGTCTGGATTGGGCCTTTAGGGATCAGGTTTGAGGAACTGGGCTCTGTCCTCTCTTAATTGGGCCTGTGGGGATCACATTTGCTGGGATCCAGCCTGTGGGGATAGGACTCCGTTCTGCCTGGATTGGGGCTGTGGGGATAGGGATCTCAAGGGTTTTGCCTGCAGGCATCTGGCTCCCTCCTGATTGGATCAGGCCTGTGGGGATTGGGCCCGTGGGGATCGGGTTCCCTCCTGTGTGGATCGAGTCTGCAGGGATTGAGCCTATAGGGATCGGGCTTGTGGTTATCACGCGCCTTCCTGTCTGGATGGGGTCTTACAAAGGGTTAACAGTGGAATGTACAAAAAGTCTCTAAACTCACAGTAAAATTAGCATAAAAAAGAATAAAATATTTGGAAATTAACTTTGCCAAAGATGTGAAATTTTATAGACTAAAACCTGGGCACCTGTGGCTGTGGCACAGGTGAAGCTGCCTGCCCATGGTCCCCTGTGGCTGCAGCTGGCCTGGGCAAAGCCGGCCTGGGTCCTGGGTGCCTGCAGCTGGCCAGAAGGGGGTAATCCTGGGTCCCAGGTGCAGGGCAAGGCAGAGGCAGTTAGGGGCAATCAGGCCAGCAGGGTAGCCGTTAGGGGTGATCAGGAAGGCAGGCAGAGATGGTTAGGGCCAATCAGGCAGGCAGGCAGAGTAGTTAGGGGCAATCAGGCAGGCAGGTGAGCAGTTAGGAGCAAGTGGTCCCGGATTGTGAGAGGCAGTCGGACGTCCCCCAAGGTGTTCTGGATTGAAGAAGCTGCAGGTTGGCCTGAGGGATGCCCCCAACCCCCTGTGCACAAATGTTATGAGCGGGGCCTCTAGTATTTTATATAAGAAACTCTGAATCTGGATTGCAGAATTCTGAATCCTAGTCTTTTTATAAGGTGCTATAAAGTCTACTTCTGAGATACATTTTTTCTTGAGTGAGCATGGAATACAAGAAATTCACAGTTTTAAGTGTGACTTAGAGTCAATTTCACAGATATAAAGAATTTATTCTAAAGGAGAGAGACTCATAGCAGAGAATGCAAATAGGTACTATTTATTAAGTGCCTGCTCTGTGCCAAGTACTCTATATATACATGGTTATTCTAATCATCCCAGTGGTTCTACAAGACAGTTATTACTATGACTATTTCTACAACTAAGGACTGTAAATTTCAGAGAGATTAAGTATCTTGCCAAGGTCAGAGAGCTAAAAAGTAGCTGGTTTGAATGACTGCAAAGTCTATGCTTTCAACTCTATGAAGATATCTATAAGGTAAGCACTCCCACAACAAAGATATAAAGAAAACAGGTTGTGCAGGTACAAATCAGAGAAGCAAGGTAATTTAGCAATGATTTGTTGGACATCTACCATGTTCACATTATACCAGCAAATTTTCATGTACAGGATCTTATTTAATCATCCCAATATTAGTAGGTGTTTCTATTCTCATTTGAAAGATCGGGAAACTGATGCTCAGAGAGGGTCAGCAGATGTATCCACAGTTTCAGAGGTGATAAGTGAAAGATATGTGATGGAGGCTATGCTGCCTCCAACTAAGGAAATCAAAATGGCACTGAATTTAGTAACAAATATATAAGTGTATTAGAAATTTACAGTCCATTATAAACCTGACTCAGCTTTGGAGTATCTGAAACCTAACAAGCCTGTAAACCAGACAGGCTTTTTTCTATACTTGAACACTAAATAATTATTATTATTTATAGACTTTATTTCATAATTATCAGTGTTAATATTGCTTTTCAGCTGCATTTTTCCAATCCCACACACAATAAAATGTTTCTAGAGACCGATAATCACTTAACCCACAAAACTTGGGCTCTGATTGGAATTATGGATTTTTTATGTCAAACAAGATGAGATTTCAGACTAATTCACACTTATTACTTTCCTGGGGGTTTTCTCCACTGAAATTGAGTGATGGCGAATTAAGGTGAGATCTCCCCACAAAGATTTTACTACATTTGTTGCATTCATAGGACCTTTTCCTATTATAGATATTCTAATGGTTATTAAAAGCAGACATTCACCTGAAATTTTTTCCACATTGGCTACACAATAGGGTTTCTCACCACTTTGAATTCTCTGATGTCCAATAAGGTATGTACGCTGATCAAAAGTTTTTCACATCGATTATACTCATATGGTATTTCTCCACTATGACTTTTCTGATGCTGAACAAGATGTGAGTTATAAATAAATGCTATTCCACTTATAAAACTTTCCTCCACAATGAATTTTCTGATGTCCAAGAAGAGACGACCTCTGACCAAAGGTTTTTGGCGCATTTCGGAGGATTTTCCCTAGTATGAATGCTTTGGTGTCTAATCAGATATGAACTTCTGATGAAACTTTTACAATGTTCCTTGCATTCATAAGGTTTCTCTGTATTCAGATCCTTTGTGTGTCTTATACACTGATTGGCCAGATTATTCTGATCTCTGAACGCATAATATTCTGGCCACTCAGTATATATCCTATATAATGAAAGGCGAATATGCAAATTGTCCCCTCGACCAGGAGTTTGACCAGAAGGCAGGCCGGCCAGCAGCTCATGTCCCCTCATTGTGGCCAGGCTGACCAGACCCCACCCATGCACAAATTCATGCACAGGCCGTCTAATATATATATATATACTGAATGGCCAGATTATTATGCATTCAGAGATCATAATAATCTGGCCACTCAGCATATACTTACTCAACATTGAGCTAAAAACTAGGGTTATATGAATCATAAAATGGGACTTCTTCACAAACAGGATATTCATCTGATGACACAGAGTTTGCCTCACATCAGAGATCTTGTCATGTTTAACTAATTCATTGTTCAGCTCCTTTGCAGGGCTCAGTCCATTGGCCACTATTCTGAAACTAGTCTCTGAAAGGAATGTGTCTCTGTCTTCCCATGTTGAGATTCCCTGGGACTGCTCAAACTGCCTTCCGCAAAAGCAGAGGAAGAGGCCATAAGAATCCTGTCAGAAGAACCCACTTGGGCTTGACTTTTTCAGGTACTTTTTGGTTAAAAAGATATTCTATTGTGTTCTTTGGAGGTTCACCAACTGAAATGATAACAAGGAAATAAAAATAGCAACTGTTTTGTATATTGAAAATAAATCAGTGGCTGTTCTGAGATCATGGGAAAGGTGTTAATTCAATGCCCATTTGCTGTCATATTAAAATACAGGATGAACAAGTTGAAAAACAGGATTCTGCCCCTGCCACCATGCTACACACATACACACACACACATACACACACACACACACACACACACAGTATATTGCTAAAAATTTCTCAGATACTATAGTATATTATAAAGTGGGCAGAGAAAAATGGTTCCAGTTCATAAATTTGGAAACAGAGACTAAAAGAGGATAAATGTCACATACAATGACTATTCATGACAAATTTTGTAATAGATCCCATTTCTGAGAACTGGTTTTTTCACAACACAAATCAAATTTGCATTTGAATTTTATAAAATTTCCCACTATACCTATACTTGTAATACTGCATCAAAAGTTGAAAACTTGTGAGAGAATTTTAAAAATATAGGAGAGAGTGTGAGCGAGCGCACATGAAAGAGGATACAAAGTGAGAGTATTTGTTTTCTGAAATGCAGCAAGAATAAGGAAGCAAAGTTGAATCCTACTCAGCCTTGTGAGTTCATTCCAGTCTGTTAAAAAGGAGGGAAGTAGTACTATGGGTGAAGGAAACAATGGAAACTGGGAAGTGTCCTGTATGGTCTAGACTAGGAGTGGGGAACTTATTTTCTATCAAGGTCCATTAGGATATTTATAATATAATTCACTTAATATCAATTTATGTTGCTATGAAAAAAGCTCCTAGGTTTACTGAATTTCAAATCCCATCTGATATGGCCTTGGCAGGGCCAGAACAAATGATTTGTGCATGCCTTATAGGGCCCGTGGGCCAGATGTTCTCCACCCCTGGTCTAGTCAATAAAATTTTCCTGGATAGAGTTATAGCCTAATAGTCTTGGTTTAGAAGGAAGGTTTACACAAACACCTCAGATCATGAATCCTGCGTTCCCATTCAGACATCCCAAACAATGTTAATTCAATGTAACACTATAGCTCTTACTCATCTAGCAGCGCTCGCCAACCATTCAGACCTCACGGACTACCAGTGGCCCGGGGACCACTGGTTAGCGACCGCTTAAATGCATCTAAGTTACTGAGTCTCCAGAGTTAGACTGCACTAAGAGGGAAGAGGAAATAATCATTGGAATTCTGACTATGCATTAATCAAGGTTCAACAGGAAAAAGATGACACTCAAAATGGGAAATCTGAAAAGAGTTTAATAGATCAACTAATGATAATGGTGTAAGCACGGGTATAGGGGGTGAAAAGGATAGTCAGCATCCCCTGGCTAGTAAATAAAGGATCATTTAGCAATTCTGGACCTGGTCACGCAAGATCACAATGGGGCTGAATTTCCTGTAAGAAATGAAAGGATTTTTTTTTCAGGAGTAATTCTTTTTTCTCATAGGAGCAATATCTGTGGGGGGTGACAAAAGATTCACTCTCACAACAACTCAGTCTTGAGTGCACAAATTATATCACAATCAGTCAGCCATTGACCTATTTCAACACAGAGGAGCCTGCCCCCTCAGCGCTACATGCTCAGAGGGTGCAATAGTCCTCCCAGATTGAGGGTCTTCAGAGTACATTGCTAGGCTCTTATGTGTTTAGATGTCTCCTTTAGCCCCTCCACTGAAGGCCCCTAGTATGATGCCTCTCAGTGTAGCATAGTGTTTGGGATATGGTGAGATCAGGAATGAAATTGGCATGTGTGATAAACTGAAAGAACAATAGATAATGTGTATGTCAGTTTTCAAATAAAAGAGCACCTTGTAGTGAAGAAATGCATGACATGAGGAACTGTGGTTGTGTTTCAGGAAGATCATGTTAGAAGAAACCTCTATTCTCCTTCGTATGAATAAATAACAGAGATTTGGGGGAGGGGGAAGAGATGGCTTAAGTACATGGAGAAGCAGGCGGGGGCAGGTGCGGCAGGGCCTGAAAGACCATGTTATCAGAGCTGAACTTTGTCTTAAAAGCAAAGGGAAACAAGAGTGATGTAATTCAACCCCTGTGTCAAGGACAGTGGAGGGTCTGAGATTTGTGCACCCCGGGAGGCCTTACCAGTTAATTTGTCACAGATTGACGAATGCTGACAGAGACAGAGGACGCCTGGGTGAGAGACAGAGGATGTGATTGCTTGCAGCAGAACGCCATGCTTGCACTGGTTGCACCAGTTGCCAGGAGCCTGGGGGCAGTGGACTTACCTGGATGCCCACACAAGGTGGAGGGTTGTGATGCAGGAGGGGAGCCCTGATCTTGGGAGATTGAGTGCTGTGATAGTGAGCAGAAGCAATCCTGCTTTTTGCGGGAGGGGGGAGGTGTTTCCACACCCCTCAAGGTTGCTCAACACACTCTGAACCCAGAGAAACCTCCCAGGGGAAGCGATTAGGGCTTTGAAGTCTTGGCATGCCCAGAAGAGGCATGAGGGAACATGCAGGATCCATAGGGGGTGTCCCCTCCCAACACTGTGCTCTCTTAAAGGTCAGCATTGGAGACCTGGCCACTCCAGGGGGAAGCCAGCACGGAATCTGCCTGGCACTCGAAAGGAACTGTAACCTACAAACACGCCACAATCTCTCCCCTGTTGATCCCCTCCTTCCCCTCCAGCTGCTCACCCACCCCGTCAGCCTATTCACAGGCTGGGGGGCTGTAGCACACCCGGGGATCCGACCACAGGGGTTTCCAGGGCTGATGGCACCTGGATGAGGAGGGGAGGGGTCACCCCACCCCAGGAGGAAGGAAGGACAGGTAGAGGCAAGAGGATGGTCTTCTGGCTGGTGACATGGGTGATGCTGAGCCTGTGGACAGTGGTGCTCTATCAAAGCCTGAAAAGGTGCCTCCCAGAGGTGGTTTTGTACCTAGACAGTGTGGGCCTGGTGCAGAGTAGATAGTACCCACAAGAGAGGCATGAACCCACTCATCAGCCTCCAGGCTACCCTGGAGACAGAGGCTCCCCTTGCATTGTCTATGGGAGATGGGTCTTCCTGGGATACTTGGTTGCCATGGGAACTCAGGTAGATGCCAGCTTCTGTGAACCACAGGTGTCTCACCAGGACCAGCCATTCCGCAGTTGGATTCAAAGTGGTTTTGCTCTGAACTTGCTGCCTTCTTCTGCAGATGGTGAGCACCTGGCGTGTTTGGACTTCAGCCATGAGCTGGGGCACAGTTCTTCATCGAAACCCTCAGAGGCATTAGCCCTGTCTAATCTGGTTAGTGCATGGCTCTATCTGTTCTCTCTGTGGTGATGTATGCCTCTACACTACTTGCATAGAGTCCCTAATAACTAGAATTCTGATACAATTTTTGCTGCTTGTCAATTGATAACATCTTAGTCTCATCAACGCCTTAATAAATGAATACTCAACATGTAATGACTGATTACACTGCCAGACACACTTTAAAAAATCAATCTCTATTTTTACAGAATAGCCCGAAGGCCTAGAGAAGCGAACTGGTGGCGCCCAGGTCAGGGAGGGCAGCTGCAAAGGCCTGTCCCTGGTGTCGTCCCACAGGGCTAGGGTGAAGATGGGGCTTTGCGCTGGTGGCATGATGTTGCCTCCTTGAAATTCCGAAACTTTTTCTTGAATTTGTGTTTTGTAAGAACTGTCTGATGGCACAGTGCGGCATGTGCCGGGGACCTGGAGCTTCAGCTCTCCTGTGGTCTAGACCTGCCAGCTCTCCGCCTCGGGGGACAGGTTTTCTGCTGCTGGCTCACCCACCCTCCACTCACCCACACCCCTCTTCCTCTCATGCCCATGTGACTGCTGCTGCACCTCACCCTCTGGAGGTGGGGGCTGGGGGTGAGTGCAGGAAAGGTCAAGGTTGAAAGTGCAAGGTCATGGGGTAGGGGACCTGGCCACCTGTGAGGACCTTCACGACATTCAACAGCTAATACAAAAGACCACGACTCGTCAAAGAGTGACTGTGGAAGAAAGGAAATAGGAGCTTTTCCCTGCTTTCTGAACGGGAAACCCCACCTTTTCATTTTGCACAAGGTACCTCATTATGTATTCGGTCCCACATGGTAGAAAAGGCCACAAATTCAGAATGCATGGCTCCAAAGCCTGTGTTACTGTACTTTTTTTCCCCTCTTTTAGTCTTTAATGACAAGAAAAAAAATGGAACAGGTGGTACATACATCCATGGTATGAAATTCAAAAGTTTCAAACATGTGGTCAAAAGTATGCTTCTCCCTCCAGATGGGGAGGTAACCAACTCGCTGAATAGGCAACTGGCATGTCCACCGGGTTCTTCAGTAGCCTTCCGGGCAGGGGTACCTTATGCATGTACAAGCCCAGGCGCCTATTTCACTCACTTCCCTTTATATACAAATTAGAGGCCCAGTGCATGAAATTCATGCACAGCTGGTCCCATCCACAGTCCCTCAAACTGGCCTGAACCCTCTCAAATCTAGGAGTACTCAAGGGATGTCTGACTGCTGGTTTAGGCCTGATCCCACAGGGCCTCTAGTATAAGTATATTAATGTTCACAGTTCAAAAATATAAACCCCTCAAATGTCCATCAACAACAAAAAATGGATCTTAATCTTCATACAATAATAAAATAAAATACAATAGCAAAGAAAATTAATAAACTAATCTACACCGAAAACCAGCAGTCAAACATCTCTCTCACAATCCGGGACTGCTGGTTCCTAAGCACTCATCTGCCTGCTTGCCAGATTGCCTCTAACCACCTCCGCCTGCTGACCTGATCACCCATAACCACCCTTACCTGCCAGCCTGATCGCCCCTTAACTGGTCTCTTACCAGCCTGATTCCCCCTAAGTGCTCTTCCCTGCTGGCCTGATTGCCCCTAACTGCCTCTGCCTCGGCTCCTGCCACTGTGACTTTGTGTGAAAGGACGTCAATAAGACCTCTGGTCTAATTAGCATATTACGCTTTTATTAGTATAGATGGTTAAGTACCAAACAGCTTCCTAGACCTTGCTTGCTTCATTTCTCATGTGCGTTAGAGATCTTTCTCTATGGTCACAGTGAGAGCAAAGCTTAGAGAGGGCCTGTCATGCCATTGCTTAAGTGCTTTAACATAACCCTCACCATGCCAAGGACGTGACTTGTTCATTGAGGAGGAAATTGAAACATAGACTTTAAATAACTTTAAACAGATAACATAGCTAAAAGTGGGAAGACCCATGACTGGACCCATGCAGTGTAGTTCCAGAATGTACATTTAACCACGAAGCAAAATACATTCTACTTATTTAAAAATATATTTTTATTGATATCTAGAGAAAGAGGATGGGAGAAGGATAGAGATAGAAACACTGATGAGAGAGAATCATCAATTGGCTGCCTCCTGCAGGGCTCCCACTTGTGATGGAGCCTGCAACCTGGGCATGTGCCCTGATGGATAATTGAACCAGCGACCTCTTAGTTCCTGGGTTGTTGCCAATAGCTGAGCCACATCAGCCGGGTCAATCAACCTTTTAAAAGTAATTGCATGAGTTCCTTTTATAGGTGTATCCTCTTTTATTTATTTAGCCAGTTTGTTATCAATGGACACTTATGGTTTTTCCAATCTTGTGGTATTATAGACAATAATAACACAATTGTTATTATTCAGTGCCTTTGAATAAACTTGTATATAACTGTATTCCACACGTGTGCAAGTACATTCCATGGATAAACTCACAGAGGGTATATTCCTGAATCAAAGGGTAAAAGCACACATAATTTTGACAGATACAGCCCACTCCAGATGCTACATCTGATTCCACCAGCACTCACAGTGCAGGAAGGCTTCTGACCTCCCTCCACCCCCCACATCTTCCCCACAACAGTGCATTTCAAATGTTGGTATATTTAGCAACATATAGATAATGGACGGTCTCTTTTGTAGTTAAGATATGCATTTCTTTTACTATGAATAGGCTGGTGTGTGTGTGTGTGTGTGTGTGTGTGTGTGTGTGTGTGTGTGTGTGTTTCCGTGTAAAACTTATATTTAGGGACATTTTGTGCTTTCCCTCCTATGAATATATTTGTCACACTAGTGATGGAGACTGATTCTTCTCCAAATCTGTTTCTCTTTCCTCCTGGAGTTATTTACAAATTTTGGATATTAACCTCTTACCAGTTGTCTTATTGGCAAACATCTCTCATTTGGTAGGTTGCCTGTTTGTTTTGTTGATCATTTCCATTGTTGTGCAAAAAGGTTTTACTTTAATGTTGTCTCATTTGTTTATTTTTCTTTTGTTTTCCTTGCCTGAGAAGATATGTCAGAAAAAAATATCACTAAGAGCAATGTCAGAGAGTTTACTTCCTATATTTTCTTTTAGGAGTTTTGTGGTTTTGAATCTTACATTAATATTTTAATCCATTTTGAGCTTATTCTTGTATATGGTATTTGAAGGTGGTCTAGTTTCATTTTTTGCATGCATCTGTCCATTTTTAACACCTTTTATTGAATAGACTATTTTTACCCCATTGTATACTCTTGTCTCTATAGCAAAATATTAATTGACCATAGAGAGCCAAATATTAATTGTCTCTCTATTCAGTTTCATTGATCTCTATGTCTGTTTTTCTGCCAGTACCATGCTGTTTTGATTACTATAGCCTTGCAGTATAGTTTCACACCAGGTAGGTAAGACTTATTTTGTTTATACTTTGGGCTCGAAACTTCAGCTTAAACTCATTTGAATTTAACTTTTACAAATATTAATACTGGCCCTATATCCAGAAATTCTGATTTCATAGTCTATATTGTGATTTTAGATTTAAAATTTTTTCTACTATAAATACTATCAAAGTGATAAATGACAATAAAATAAAGAATCACATGTAAATCCTATCCAGCTTCAACAATGATGAGCTTTTGGTCAATTTTATTTCATCAACACCTCCTAACTTCTCCCATGCCCCAGGTTTTCTTCAGGCACACCCAGACATTCATTCTCTTCCTCTCTCTCTCCCTCCCTCCCTCTCTCCCTCCCTTCTTCTCTCCTTCCCTCCCTATAATACTACTTTAGTAATGCAATTCATGCTATTATCATACCTAAACAATAATTAATAATTTAATATCTTCAATATTCATTGACAAATAAAGTTCCCCTTACTTTCTCATAAAAGCAGTTTTCATTTTGTTTTCTTCAACTCTGGATCCCATTTAGTCTCACAAATTGCAATGTCTCATAATGCATGTTAATTCTCTGTAAAATTCACTCTCTCTTACTCTTTTTTTTTTCTTGTGAGAAATGAGTTATTTGGCCGAAACCGGTTTGGCTCAGTGGATAGAGCATCGGCCTGTGGACTGAAGGGTCCCAGGTTTGATTCTGGTCAAGGGCATGTATCCTGGTTGCGGGCACATCCCCAGTAGAAGGTGTGCAGGAGGTGGCTGATCGATGTATCTCTCTCATCGATGTTTCTAACTCTCTATCCCTCTCCCTTCCTCTCTGTAAAAAAAAAAAAAATCAATAAAATATATGTAAAAAAAAAAAGCAATGAGTTATTTGTTCTCCAGAGTCACCCACATGCATTGCTTTTGCTTATTTTATTTTGGGGGCATCGTTTAACACACTTCTCTGTCCTCTGTCTTCTTTGTAAATTGAGATTTAGATCTACAGTCTTCTCCTGATTCAGTCTTCACATTTTGGAAAGAATGTCTCAGAAATAGTGTCCCATTAGTCCATTAGGTGGCACACACTCTATGGTTGTCCCTCTTTTGTAATTGAAGCAGATATTGGTATTCATTGCCTAGAACACTTATGTCATTCGAGGCTAAAATTGAAGATATTTTCATTCTATTTGTCCTTCTTCATTTATTAGATGGAATTATTCAAGGAGAAACTTCCTTCACTCACTACTTGATTACCAATGTTACAGTTCGTATGCCAAACACAGGATAATTGTTTCATTATTTGCTTGTGCTTACTCAATTCTAAAATAATAAATCAATTTTCTAGAATTTAATAACTGTGACAATGAGGTCATTTTTCCTTTAAAGCTGCTAGGGACCCAATAATGATGTGTTTAAATCCATTTTAGTTATTATTCTTATTGACACTCAATTTTCTCCGACATGACTCAGACTTGTGATCTGAATCTGCCTAGACAGGAGCGATCACAAAGTAGGTGCTCAGTAAATGTGTGCTGAAAGTATATCAAATAACAGTAAGGCATATTGACAATGTACTTGATTGTTTTATTTTAACATTATCCTTCTACCAGATGTTTGAAACTGACATTATCCCTTTGCTATCTTTGGTGCCATTCAACTCTTACTACATTTGGAGACAGAAAAATCAAGACTCACTCTCCTTCACCGTATCTTTCTACTGTTATTAGGGGGACAAGTGACCGCAACTAGGCTCATGAATTTGTTTTCTCCACGCACATCAGTGCCATCATATGCTCTACTTTCCAGAACTATGCATAGCTCAAATTTTCCCTTTCTCTACACAGCTCCTTATCATTGTACCATCACTCCTATGGAAGTAGTTTGTCAGTAAATCAACAAGGGTCTTTACTCTGCTTCTTCATCTCAATGGTTATTCCATTTATAGGTGTGCATTTTGAAGGCTGAGTTTTTAGGCCTTCAATTTTTGATATCTAACATGGGGCTAAGAGCTAGGCTCACCTGTGTCATTGTGAAATGAGCTCCACAAAGGATTGTTTGCACATCATAAAGTATACAAAATCCAGGATGTGTAAAACATTTACACCCGTGATTTCTTGACTACAAGCTGCTATATAAGAAGTGTTAGCTGAAACCGGTTTGGCTCAGTGGATAGAGTGTCGGCCTGCAGACTGAAGGATCCCAGGTTCGATTCCAGTCAAGGGCTTGTACCTTGGTTGTGGGCACATCCCCAGTAGAGGGCGTGCAAGAGGCAGCTGATAGATGTCTCTTTCTCATCAATGTTTCTAACTATCCCTCTCCCTTCCTCTCTGTAAAAAAAAAATCAATAAAATATATTTTTTAAAAAGTGTTAGATTAAATATAGGGGAATTAGACAACTCCTTGAATGTATCTCATTACTCAGAAAGAACAGAAAAATTTACACAAGTATTGCTAGGATAGACACAGGAATTGGTTGGCCCTCATGTTAGTGTATGGAGAGACTTTTCCCACCTTTTAACTCTCAAATTAGCCTACTTTCTGGAAGGGCCACTCCAGTACTTGGCTATCAGGCAATTCATTTCTAGCGAAGTGTGCTTCATCAAAATTTTTAGTAGCAATTGTGGGTACTAGTGGAAAATGAACAAGGCTGAGTACCCAATTATCCCATTTTTCAGAGTTCTTCATATTTCCCATATATTTTATGTATGAATTAGCCTGAAAGCAACAGGACTGTAGTGTTAGCTTTGGTTTTATAGTGTATCCTCATCTGGCACTGGAAACATTGGATATAAACTCAGGCATTATATCTCCCAGGATGTTGTGTGGACACTTGCAGGTAATCAGGATTGCCTTAAAATGGAGATACATTTTTCTTGTTTCATCTCAGAATTAGGCTATTTTCTCAGTGTGCTATTACACTTGGCTATCAGGCATTTCAGCCCTGACTGAGGTTGCTCTCCCACACCTTACTGTAATTACGGTGGGCAATGGTGTCTGAAAAATGATGAAGCGGCTGAAGCGACTTATAATTCCAGCCTCTGTGTTTTTGTGTGTGGCCTCTTTGTATCCTTACAACTAGCCCCCCAGGGTGTAGCTGTGGATGTGGATTCAAACATCCCCTGACAGTGAGAGAAAGCTTTTACTCAGACACTAGGCCCCCTCAATGCAGTTGCTATGGGAGATGATGCATCATGATTATGTTGTCGCCATGGTAACTCATGCACTTGACCCAATCTTGTTCAGAGTTGACACACCAAAGGCAGCTTTTCCTCAAACTGCCAGAACCATCTCCTTTGTCAATTCAGAGTGAGAAAATAGAGCCAAAAGAAATATTTTCCCAAAGATATTTACTATCCCATAACTTATTTGGCTCCATAACTAGGAAAGGATTGCTTCTGGAATTTTTTTATTATCGTGGGCAGGTGTGTACACATATAAGTTATTTGTATAATGGGGATGTACTGCATAGAGGGCACCAACAGATCCCACTATTAAAGGAGCAAGCGCCCAGGTCCTATATTATTCATGATTAGAATGAACTAGAATAAAGATAGCTAGAGCTTACTGAGAACTTTCTATCTATAAGGCTCTACTCCTTCTCTTTATAAGTAACTTGATTATCACTTGCTTATTATTCAGTGTATAATACACATAAAATAATAAATGAATGAGATAATGTGCATGAATCACAACAGAAACAGAGAATAGAAACCTGATGGGTGAGAAATAGATTTTAAAGTAGTTTTAATTTACCTTTCTATTGTTATGAGTAGATTTTATCATCTTTTTATATATTCAACTAGAGGCCTAGTGCACAAAAATTGTACACAGGTAGGGTCCCTAGGCCTGGCTGGCGATCAGGACCAATCAGGTTTCCCGCCTCCCCACCTCCCTGCCTCCCTACCTCCTTCTTCTCTCGCTCCCTCAGGGTCCCACCACAGCTGCAGCTGGTTGCTCACCATGTTCAGTGCCACTCCCTGGTGGTCAGTACACATCATAGCAAGTGATCGAACTCCTGGTCTCCTGGTCAAATTCCCCTGGGGACAATTTGCATATTAGCCTTTTATTATATAGAATGGTTATTTGTATGTGCTTTTAAAAATGTTTTTGCCGCCGAGACCGGTTTGGCTCAGTGGATGGAGAGTCGGCCTGCGGACTGAAAGGTTCCAGGTTCGATTCCGGTCGGGGGCATGTACCTTGCTTGTGAGCACATCTCCAGTAGGGGGCATGCGGGAGGCGGCTGATCGATGTCTCTCTCTCTCTCATCGATGTTTCTGACTTTCTATCCCTCTCCCTTCCTCTCTGTGAAAAATCAATAAAATATATTTTAAAAAATGTTTTGCCATTTTATGTAATGGATTTATGGTCTTTTGTACTTGTCTTTAAAGATCACTTGCATTTATTAGGGATATTAGATTTTTATTTATTTTTAATATATTTTATTGATTTTTTACAGAGAGGAAGGGAGAGAGATAGTTAGAAACATCGATGAGAGAGAAACATCGATCAGCTGCCTCCTGCACGCCCCCTATTGGGGGTGTATTCGCAACCAAGGTACACGCCCTTGACCAGAATCGAACCTGGGACCTTTCAATCTGCAGGCCGACACTTTATCCACTGAGCTAAACCAGTTTTGGCAGGTTTTTATTTTTTATACATTTTAAAAACATGTTTTCCAAGTTGGTTATTAGATTTTTTGTTTGTCTTTTTGTTTTGTGTTTTGTAGCTAACTGATTTATCCATTTTTCTTTGTGTTTGGATTTTGATTCTTTGATAAAAGTTCTTTCCACAACTCCAGATTATTACAGAATCTATTATGTAATCTATTACATATAGGTCTCTAAATCATTTGGAGATTATATTTTTATTATATGAATTACGGATCAAATTTTACCTTTTATCAAATGGCCAATCAGTTGTCCCAACAGCATTTATTAAAATGTTTATTTTTTCCTTAATCATATGTGGTGTCACTTTTTTTAATATAGTAAGTTCCAATATGTACATGAGTATATTTCATTCAAATGTGGGTATCATATGGTTTTAATTATCAAGACTTTATAGAATGTTTTATTCCTGGTTGAGCTAGCTTTCCCTCATCGCTATTTTTTTTTTCATAGTGTGTTATAGGTATTCTTGCATGTTTGTTTGTTTTTTTCCCTCTAAAGGAATGTTAGAATTAACTTGTCTTTCTCTAGGAAAAATAAAACAACTTGCTGTTGTATTATTTAAATTCAATAAATTTTTTTAAAAAGAAAGTCAAAATTATTAATCATAAAGTAGTCAAGAGGATATAAAATACAGCATAGGAAATATAATTAATAATATTACAATAACTATGTATGGTGCCAAGGGGGGGTACTTAAAATATTGGCAGGACCACTTTGTAAAGTATATTATTGTCTAACCATTGTGCTGTACACTTAAAACCAACACAAAATAATATTGAATGTGAACTATAATTGAATAAATTTTTAAATGCGTCAATTAGTTTCCAAATATTTGTGGATTTTCCAGAGATTTTTCTGGTATTGATTGGTAGTTAAATTCTGTTTTAGTCAGAGAATATTCTTTATGACTTGTTTCTTTATACACTTATTGAAAATCTTTTCGTGGTTCAAAATAGGCCTATTTTGTTAAATGTTTTATGTGCACTTGAGGTGAATATGTGTTTTGCTGCCCTTAGGTGGTATTCTATATAATAAAGAGGGAATATGCTAATTGATTATCACTCCATCACAAAGATGGCTGCACCCACAGCTGAAGCCAAGTTCCCATAAGGAGCCTTAATGAGCAATCAGCAGGGACCTGAGGCTACGCCCTCTCCCACCCCTGTGGGGCTTGACAAGGAACCTCAGGCCATATCCCCCACCTGGCAGGGCTTGATGGGGGACCTCAAGGTGCTGGGCTAGGGAGCCTCAGGCTGCTTCCCCCACCAGGTGGGGCTTCTGGCTGAGTGGGGCTCCCACTGTAGGAGCGCACTGAATTCTCTTTCAGGATTTCCAGAGATTTTCATATGATTTTTCTCCTCAGACCTATCTTAAGGTGAATTATAGTAATAGATTTTCTAGTTATAGAATCATTTCTGACTGGCTGGGATAAATCCCACTTGTTCATGGTGTATGATTTTCTTAATGTGGTGTTAGATTCTGTTCACAGATGTTAAATTTAGGAAATTTGGATCAATATTCATAATGAAAATTGTTCTATAACTTTCTTTTATTATACTGTCTTTATCAGGTTTCGGTATCAATGAGATGCTCTTATAAAAATAATTTGAATTTTTCTTCACTTTTTATGTTTTAGAATATTTTGTATATCATTGGGAGTAGTAACTTAGGTAGTATTGTGATTAGTTGCTGGTTAAGTTTTGGCAAATTCTGTGAAAATTTTAAGATTTGGAATTTGAATGGAAAGTATCAGTATACACTTATGCTATATTTTGCTTAAAAATGCATATGCAGTTCTTAGCTCTGCCCCCTAAATGCGCTAGAAACCACGGTGAACCCACAGTATGCAACCAAGCACCATGATTCTATCTTTCAAAAGCATCTTACACTAAAAAATAAAGATTACACTATGAACTAGCTGATTTCAGGAACTGTATAGCTGAGCCTTGAACAACTTGAACCAGGAAAGAGGAAGTACTGCTAGAGTCCTATAAAAAGGATTCAAGAGCTACTATGAAGAGCCTAAATCCTAAAAATTGGACAGTTTGAGCATCTAGAAAATAATAATTAAATGTGTTTAAATATTATATTAATGGTGATTCTACAATATATTCCGTGGTCACGATAAAAGTGCTAAAAAAAAGTCATAATTTGAAACCAATAAATACAAGGAAAGAATGAAATAATTATCCTTCCATTTGTATATCTACTGTTATCAAATAATTAATGAGGGAAAGATTGTCTTTAGATAAGCATTCTAGCTGATAAAGGATGAATAGGATATCTTTATTCTACAATCTGTAATGAAATAATGAAGAAGAGGAGGAGGAGGAGGAGGAAGAGGAGGAGGAGGAAGAAGAAGAAGAATTTGAAGGAGAAGGAGGAAAAAAGGAGAAAACAAACTTGAATCTAATGAAGACTTTATCTCTAACAACCAATTTACATTAAAGCCAGGAGGCAGAAGGTCATGGGGAATGCCTGAAAATCCAGACTGTCTGAAAGTCTAGAAAATAAAGGAGCCACATTCTTCAATAAAAAATGAAGTGACAATCTATAGATTGACAGAGACTTAATAGTCATATTAACAAATTATAATGCATGAGAGTAAACTGGATCCTGAGTTGAAAATAAAATTTAAAAGTATGACAAGCCGAAACCGGTTTGGCTTGGTGGATAGAGCGTCGGCCTGCAGACTGAAAGGTCCCAGGTTCAATTCCAGTCAAGGGCATGTACATTGGTTGTGGGCACATCCCCAGTATGGGGTGAGCAGGAGGCGGCTGATCGATGTCTCTCTCTCATCGATGTTTCTAACTTTCTATCCCTCTCCCTTCCTGTGAAAAATCAATAAAATATATTTTTAAAAATATGACAAAATTGGAAAATTTAAACTATGAATATTTGAAGACATTTTAAAATTGCAATTAAGTTTTACATACGATAATGTTATTGTGTTCATATCTGCAAAGGGTCTGTCTTTTAGAGAAATAGACTAAAGTAATTTTTTATTAAATGATATGATGTTTAGTATTAGCTTCCAAATAATCTGTGGTGGAGAGAAGTGGGTGGGAGGACAGATGTAATAAGATTGACCAAGAGTTTTTAATTGTTAAAGCTGTGTGAGATTTACATGGGTTATTTAATATTACATCTTGTCATGCATCTGACACTATAACAAAACGTTTTTTAATGTTCAAAGCCACACTACAGACTAATTAATTGAATTTCTGGGCATGTATCTGGGATATTAATATTTCTAAAAGCTACTTTAAAATAAGTTTGCTTTTTAATGGGAAAATGTTGTGCTTGTAAGATCCAATAATCAAATTCTTGAAACAACTTTTAAACATTTAATAAATAATTTAGTCAATACATTTGATTCTGTAAATGAATAAATTTATGTATACTGAGCCAAAAAAATTAGATAATCAAGACCATTTTAGTAATGTGTAGGCATGTTGAATGAGACTATTTGCACAGATATGAATGTTTTGTAAGTAGCATAATCACTGCATTACCATATCCTGAATGTACAATGTTTATAATCTCACTTTTACTGCCATCTCTCCTCAGAAAGGGTCACTTCTGCTTAGTTTTATACTTGAAGTGTTACTGTGCATCTAATAAACAAACAGGACCTTACTTTAGTTTTGAATCATGATAAGGAATCTGGAAGGATTTTCATTAGTCCAAGTGCTCAGAGATGTCCTCAGAATACCACAGCTTCCCGCTCAGCCATTTTCAGCAGGTTGACTCTACGACCACATGCTTGCCTTAACTTGGCTGCAACAGCTCTAGGCACCTATATCACATTCCAAGTACATCTCTATCACATCTGTCCTTCTTACTAAGAAACATCATTTTCTATAGAACTCCCTACATTTCTTGTAAACCTCGTTGGGCAGAACTGGGCACATGGCCACCTTAAGGTGTAAGGGAGACTGGAAAACCATCATCTGACAAAGGAGGATGGGATAGCTATGACTGCATTGGAGAAATCCGGAGGTCCACCCCCTACTCCAGACCAAGCATATTGCTTCTTTTTAAACAATCAGTTTTTCTTACCATAGGACATGGCTGCAAAGACTATTGGGTCAGCAATAAAATAATCCAGTGAGATAAAAGAAGTAGAGTTCTAGAATTAAAAACATAGTCAAGGGTAAAACCTGAATATGCACCGAAGAGAATAAACTCACAAGGATTGAGCCACATGCTGTTTCCAGGTACTTTTGTACCTGCTACCTTGTTCAGTCCTCTCAACAATTCTATAATCGAGGTAATTGACATTATCTCCATGTTATGCATGAGGGGCAAGAGATTCATAGAGGTGGCTTGTTTAGTGTTCACACTGCATTACTCTCCCCCTTGGACATGGGTCATAGTGCCTTATCTAGCTTACCGAGACCACTGTCAGGAACAAGTAGGGGAAGAACAAGAGGTCTACTACGTATATGTTCAGCAGAGTACTGGGCACATTCCATTATTCTTCCCCCTAGTGGCCAAGTCAAGAAGGTAACATTTGGATTCTGACTATTTCTTTGATAATGGAATCTTCTGCCAGAGGTAGAGGCACTAGGTTGGCCCTGAGCAGAACTTGTCCTTTGTTGTAGCTGTTACTAGTCTGCACACTCAGGTTATATATGTTATATTGGATCCCACTAACTCAGGCTGGCATTGGTAGATAGTGTGGAGCCTCATATCCATGCCAGTAGTTTTCGCTCTCTGTCTTACAGAATAAGTGTGATGTGCATTAGTTTCCTAGCCACCTGTGGGCCCAGTTCAGATTCTGCTAGGAAAGCAATCTGACCTTTCTCATGCCCCCACATTCTCTCCAGGCTATGAATACCGTGCCCTCCATAGAAGCAAACAGTTCTTGAATTATATTAACTTTTGGTCACTGCAACATTTTGCTCATCACCAGGGCCTTTGAGGCCACCTCTCATCCATCCTGAATCACCATCCTTAGGGCCTCCTTTGCTATATCTCCTGCTCTTCACTCTGTGTTCCTTTTTCGAGTGTGTAAGATATATGCTTGCAGCACACCTGCCCTTTCAGACCAGAGTTCTTTTTGGTTTAGCCTATATTGAATGGAGCGTTCTGTCACTAGCCTCACTCAGGAGCTAAGCCTTTAGATGTTCAAAAATGTATTAGTACATTTTATTTCACCTGTTCATTTACACCCTACCAAACTGGTGAAAGCTAAAGAATACATGACATATGAGCATCCATGAAAGGAGGGTGCCAAAAGAAACACAAAGGTAGAAATCAAACACTAACCTTTAACCCAAGAGCTGACAGCTAAACCCACAGAAGCCGTTTGGGGTCTTTGTTAGTCATTTGCCATGTGACAACGTGTTCTTCTGTGAATTTGTTGGTGTGACCAAAGGTCACTGATGAGCTGTGCTGGTGCTAGTAAAAGCAATCTCAGGAAGAGATGATCTAAATCTCTGTTAAAGACCAGAGGAAATGTTTTACTCAATGCCCCAAATGTAAAAGAAGAGCTATAACTGAATGCATATCCAATACCTGTCGTGTCAACTGAGAAATACCATAACATGGCTGTATACAGCAGCCTGACATTGGACAAATCTGTGTTTGTTTTGTTCCCCTCATGCTGAAGCTAAAATATCTTCTCAATAGTCTCTGCTTGGATTTTGGAAGAAGTTCAGCAATCAAAGGGAGAATAAGCTTCATTAGAGGATGAGAAATGTCTGCAAGTTATCTGTGTATGTAAGTTCTGATTACTTAATACTAATCTGAGTAGAAAATAAAGGACTTACTTAAAACCCATTTTAACCAATGTCTGATTCTGAGATCCTGAACCTTTCATCCAGTAACTTAAAAAAACACACACACGCACTATACAAAAATTTAAGGGCAAGTGAAGGAAAAGGCAGTCCTCTTAGAATTTAGACAAGTTTCTTCTAAAACACTCTGGTATTGAGTTCAGAATATATGGGAAGCCAACATTCAGTATTCTACCCGCTATACTGTAAAATTGTAAGCTGTGTCCTCTTGCATGTAAACAAAGCTTTAGTGTGTGTGTGTGTGTGTGTGTGCGCGCGCGTGTGTGCGTGTGTGTGTGTGTGTTATGTTATTTTTTTTGTGCTTTCTCATATATAGCATGCTCATACAGTAGGTTCTTTTTTTTTCTTTACCCTTTTTGGTGATTTTAGTCACCTAGTGAACATTCTCACACACACATACATACACTAAAATTTTAAGGCGATTCCCCATTCCCCATTCCATGGAATTAATGGTGTCCCTGGTGAGAAAACTTGGGTCAAATTTTTCTCCCCCCGCCCCCTCAGTGGCCAACCATGAATAGATATTGTAACTGAAAACTAAGGCAAATAGAAATATGACCATAATCTTAACAGAAAATATAGAAACAGCCATACTGAATATAAAAACAGGCACTGGACCAATGTGAACATAGTTAAATGCTCGGGTTTTGGCAGAACTGTGGTGGTTGAAGAGTTTGTTTCTTTTTCAATGGCCATAGAGTGATATCTAATTATCTCCCTGTTGCTACACAGCTTATTTGAATTAAAATGAGTTTGAATATTTGTGCTACAAAATGTTTATAAGTAAACTTTTAAAAGAGCAAGTTTCTTGCATTTTAATAAACCAGAATTATGATATTGTGAAACGAGGGTTTATTTTGATAAAGGATTTGTCTTTTGAAGACAGGAATAGTAACTGGAGTAGATATTAAAAGCACTGGCAATTTATCCTGGTACCAGAGAAAAGATCCTCAGAGTAATTTGCTAGCTTCTACCCACCCAAACTTTTCTCTTTCCTTTTAGTGTCTTTGCTGAAGTACAGAATAAGTTGGTCCTTTTTTTCTACATATTCTCAATGACCAGAGAAATAGAAACTTGGGCCCAACCACTGTGGTGCAGTGGTTGAACATCAGCCCAGAAACCAAGAGGTCACTAGTTGGATTCCCAGTCAGGATACATGCCAGGGTTACAGGCTTGATCCCTGGTGGGGACATGCAGGAGGTAGCTTATCAATGATGTCTATCTCTCTACCTCTCTCTCTCTAAAAAATCAATAAAAAATGTATTTAAAAAAAAAAACTTAGAAGAAAAGTTGCCAAGAGACAGTAGGTAAACACTTACTGTATTGAAAAAGCCTGAAGTATTGAGTTTATAATGTATTTAAAGCATGTAGTCAGACTTGGGGAGATGCTACATTATCTTGGATGCCAGGAATTGGGGATGAGTATCTGATAGTGTAGTTAAATTGGAATGAATTGGAGGCAATGGGGGACCTCTGAAGGGACACTACTCTGTATGTCCCTGGGAAACTAGTACTGCGCTTGTGAATGGCCCCGATTTGTAGTATTTAGAAAACACAAGACATTAAGGACTATAAAGAAAGGTACTCAGAAAGTTAGAAATGTTACCCTGAGTTTATATCTACTTCCCTACAGAGCCAGGGTTTGGTGTCTCCAACCACCTGGATGATGTGCTTCTCACTGAAGAGATTTGGTTTCCAAAATCTATTTACAAAGATTTATGTCCTGCTCTCTGAAAGTTTTTAAAAAACATATTTTATTGATTTTTTTTACACTGAGGAAGGGAGAGAGAGAGTTAGAAACATTGATGAGCGAGAAACATCCATCAGTTGCCTCCTGCACATACTGGGGATGTGCCCACAACCAAGGTACATGCCCTTGACAGGAATCGAACCTAGGACCCTTCAGTCCATAGGCCGATGCTCTATCCACTAAGCCAAACCAGTTAGGGCTGAAAGTTTTTTTTTAATATACTTTAGAGACTCTGGTGAAGAAATTGCTATACAACTGACTAATGAGAAAGATATTTCAGAGTTAGTTTTTTATGGGAAATTACCCAAATTGGATAGAGAAAAAGAATTCTGTCTCACTTTGTGACTTTGGCCTATTAGTGACAGATGTCCACAATAATCCTATTGATAAATTACTAAAATTGCAAAACAATGAGATTGAAGCAGCATCAGAAATATATTTCTAAAAGAATGGCTGCCAGGGCAAAACTTTTAGCAAACACTGGGTTGGCCTGCATTTTGTACCAAGTTCAGAGCACAGAGGCAAGAAGGAAATCTAACACAAAGATGAAACTCTTGCCACTGACATTCTAATTATTAACAGACTGGGTCCAAGAGAGTAAGGCACATCCCTATGGATTAGGTTAGCTGACATACAACCAAATGAAAACCCTCATTTCTCATGTGGGTGTCCTGAATATCTGTGTCACTGATGCTTTGACAAGACCAGTGGCTATCTCTGACAGGTTAGACATCTTAGAGATACATGGGTACGAAGACAAAGGGCAATGGAGAAGGGGACACTGGCTTTGCCTGAGCAGGGGCCCAGGGTATATATACGGGTAATAGCCTCGAGTGGTCGGCAAACTGTGGCTCACGAGCCGCGGTTTGCCGCTCTGTTGACTAATGAGTTTGCATGCCACTGGGATAGGGGCTTAATCACAAGGAACAACAACAGCGTGTAATTATTGCAATCGAGAGTCTAGGTCAGTGGTCAGCTAACTCATTAGTCAACAGAGTGGCAAACGCGGCTCACGAGCCGCAATTTGCCGACCACTGAAGCAGCCCGTGTGTGAGGAATTGATTCCGGTCACCATCGGGCAGGTGTTTTCACTGAACCACTACCCACTTACCAAGACAAAGTTCTTACAGCTGTTGATAGTTATGCAGGTTGTAAGTTCACTCCCCTGGCAATAAAAGTAGCCACTTCAATCCACAGTTGGTGTGTTCCTCATCTTTTTTTCAGAGATAAGTCCCGTATCCCAAACCCCAAAAGTGGGTCATGATCTGGTTGTCAAAATGACCTTCCACCTGTGCTACCAACCCCAAGCACTAAAGAAGGGTGGAATGGTCTCCTTAATGTCCCAGCTCACAACCCTCACTTAAACCTTAATTTTCAGTAAATGATTTGCAGCCTTATTGAAAGCATTTATCGTCTCAGTAGCCAGGCCCCTTTATTGTGTTGTATCCCACATCCCAAGTGACAAGGGGAACAAAACCAAGGATTGTGTTAAGATGATGGAGTGCAGATAAGAGTCTAGTCAACATACGGTCTGAATCCCCAGGTAAACTTGCATTTTGGCCACGCGTGACATCAGTGGCCCTGAGAGATGGCCCGAGCCTTTCTTTTTCAAATCCTAAGTGGAGAGAAGCAGAATATCCTTTGTTGACTGGACTTGGGCACAGAAAACAAACTTCACTGGGAAGAAAGAGCCCTAAAATTTAAAAATTTCAAAATTAAAATTTTTCCTTTAATACAAACTTGTGCATTGTTTCTAAATACCTGATCTAACATAGTAAGTGGAAGACAATTTTAAAAAGCTCAATAAAATATATTAAATTACTTGGGAAAGTAAAAAGGCTAATTGCAAGGCATCATATACAAATTTTAAAAGTATTCAAAAGCATTTCAAATACCAGTAAGAGTTTCAAATGGAGTATTTTTATTCACATATTACTTGTCTTTTTAACATATACACACACACTGACACACTCTGACTGGTCTGCATGAACAGGGCTGTCTAAATATCCTAATGGCAAATGAAAAATTAAAAAATATATTAATTTTTCATCATTATACACAATTACATCCACATCACTTACAAAGCTATTACTGATTCTGTCCACGGAAGCAGGATGGTACTGGAAGAGGAAACTTGTGGGTAAGTTCATCAGTGAAACATAACTGAGATCTCAACATGAGAAAGCTGACAAAACACGAATTTTTTGCTGTGAAATTTTTCTTTGCAAAATATGGAGAAGAGTCTATCAGTGGCCAGTAAGTAAGAGAAGGTGGTGAACTTTTGTAGTCAATTCTCACAGTATTGTGCAAGGTTATCAAGAAAGCTGTTCAGTCCTTCTCCGGGACCAGTTTCAGAACTTTGCCAATTGCAATGGTCTTACCCTCATCTCTTAAAGTAAAACGACCCATCTGAGGAAAATCTTTGAATGTCTCAAGGCAGATAGTTCCTGCTGTCCTTAAACGGGCAATGCACACTTGGTCTTGTTTCACAAAACGGGGCCGTGTCTTACTTTTTTCTCCAGATTTTTTGTCTACTAAGGAGATTAAGGCTGTTATCTCAACTTCCTCAATACAAGTATGAATGTGCAGCACCGCATTATAACCTGGACATATGATGGACTTGTGCTCAATAATCACTATCTGAACATCAAATGTGCGTCCAGAATGGCAAAGGTTATTAGGGTCACAAAGTATGAATCCTGGAAGGATCTCTTCTTCTTCAATCCCCTTCAGTCTGATTTTAAGATTTTCACCTGGGGCTACAGAATCAGTTTCAGCGTCATCAGAAAGGATTCCAAGAACTTCAACATTGTGCTTGTTTGGCATCATCACAAGCTGCTGGCCTTTAAAAATGGATCCTGATTCCAGCTTGCCCAGGACCACAGTGCCCATATCCTTGTACTTATCCACAATTGGCAGTCTAATTGGTCCATCAATTGATCTGCTGAAGTTTGGCATGTTATCCAAATACGGAATAAATGGTAATCCAGTGTACCAGGGACAGAAATCTGATTGCTCTTTAATATTTGCCCCAGTTAGCCCTGAGCAGGGCATAAAGTGAATGTCCTTTTTGGGACTAAAGCCGACTTTTTTCAAAAAGGGCACCAGTTTTTCTTTACATTCTTCGTATCTCTCGCAGCTCCAGTTTACTGTGGGATCGTCCATCTTATTAATAAGCACTACTAAATGCTTTACACCTGCTGTCTTTGCCAACATAGCGTGTTCTCTTGTCTGTCCACCCTTTTCAAAGCCAGTTTCAAACTCCCCTTTCCTGGCAGAAATGACCAGGACAGCCAGATCAGCTTGAGAAGCACCACCAATCATATTGGGGACAAAACTCTTATGGCCGGGGGCATCTAGAATGGTGAAATGTTTCTTTTCTGTTTCAAAATAGGCACGACCCACTTCTACTGTCTTACCCTTGTCTCGTTCTTCTTGATTTGTATCTAAGGCCCAGGACAAGTACCAAGTTTCTCTGTTTTTTTCTTTAGCTTCTCTTTCATATTTCTCAAGTGTCCTTTTGTCAACCATCCCTGTCAAAAACATGATCTGTCCTCCAATGGTTGACTTGCCAGCATCTACGTGCCCAATGAATACAACATTTACGTGTTCTTTTTTAGGAGCACCTGAGGAGGGGACCACCGATTTAGATTTTCTCATTTCCTCTTTCTCCATCGTCTCCTGGCCACTTTCTTCAGGGGGCCCTGCATCTCCCAGTGAACAACCCCCTGGCTCGGCTTCACTTATTTCTTTATTGTGTTCCCATGACTCCTCTGGAACCATCTCCACCTCTCCATTTTCTATAACAGGTTCCGAAAGTTCCATGGTAACAGCTGAATTGGAGCCTTCACACAACACTATCTGCTCCTCTTTGGCATGTTCCACAGGTGCCCCCGGTCCCAGCCTTTTACCTTCAGGTGTGCCCGCGCCGGTGCAGGTTTCCTCAATGCTGCTGGTGTCCGCAGGCGGGGTCTGCGGCTGGGCCGGGCCCCGCAGGAAGGACGGCACGAACTCCGCGGCGTGTACGTTAGGCACGAAGGGTTTGGCGTTGACGTTCAGCTGACGGCTGAAGGCCGAGCCGAGGTGCTCATGCTGGGGCTCGGCCGCCGCTGCTGAAGACGCTGGGTCCCCGATAGGGGCCGAACCCACGGCTTCCATGTCCACCTGGTCCCAGCAGTCGGGCGCGGAGTCGCTGCTGCTGCCGCTGCTACCCGTATCCATCATCTGAGGACCTGATGGGTGGCGGGGAGGGAGCGGGGTCAGCAGGAGAGAAAGAGCGGGCTATGCAGACAGGGGGAAGGCAGCGAGAGCGCGGGGCCAAGGGGGTAGCGACACGCACCTTAGCGGCAGCTCGGAGACAGCGAAGTACTGACACTGCATTCGCAGCTGCGGCAGCGGCAGCAGATATGGCGGCTCAAGCCTCTCCTCTTGTGTGTGAGCGGATCTCCTCCCCCAAACCCCAACCACTTCCGACTCCTCCACCGGCGACCCAGCGCCGGGCACGGATTGACCCCTCGCTGCCATCCGTACGCCTGGCTCCCTTAATTCTCAGTCACGGGCTAAGTCCCAAAGTATCTTTTTTTTTTTTTTTAATGGAAATTTGTAGTTATTTTTCTCACCATCTGGGAGAGCAATTTGGCCACAATTTAATGAATAAACCTGCACAGACACATCTCATTTACATTTCTACTCAAAGGTTCAATTAAAAAGAAAATTTTCTATTGAACCAATGGAGGCAGGATGTGGGTTAACTACCTAGAAACCCAGCAACCAAAGGAAGAAATTAGTGACTAGGGAGACACTCATAATATATATGAAGATGCAGATGAATCTAGGAAATGCAACGTTAACTCATCACTCATTTGAAACCCAGAGGACTTTTATTTCCCCTTTTTCAGTTGGCCCCCATATGCAGATAAGCTTTACTGAGAGCTTCAATGGTGTAAGGATGGGGTTATAACGTCTTTCCGTGTTAAACACTCTACCTTGTCTACAGTGAAGCTGCCCAATCTACAGGGTTTGTGCAGGTGCCTGGACAATGGCTGGCCCACGATATACTGGGTGGTGCCTTACATACACAAGCTCCAGACTCAGATCCCTTTATTCTTCTAACAGACCAGAATCTGGGTGTACCTGCCCCACTCCATAGGCTTTCCTGCCTCCTTCTGAGGGCCTGGAACCCTACTCACAGCTGCTAATGGGCTTGCTTTAAGAAAGAATCAGTGTGGTGATGGAACCTTCTTGAGTCAGTGGCAATGCCATGGGGCTGTGGGTATCAGCCTAATTAAACTGAGACCTCTGAAATGGGCAAAATCCCTTTAGCCAATAAGATGTCATTCTTACAAAGAGATTTAACATTTGAGCCTAAGCCTGGAAGACATACTTGGTAAGTTATCTTAGTCTAGCCCAGACTGAAATGCAAAAAAGAAACAGGGAACATACAATGTACTAATACAAGATAAAATAAAACAGATGGGTATTAAAGAAAAACAAGTCAAAATTTTATAAAAATTAATAACTGATTCATAACTTAAGAATTGTGTTCTTCATATTTTAAGAGTGCAAAATAGTCCTATCTCTAACATACTTAGATTCTTGATGGTTTCATTCTAGGGCTGCCACCCTTTTACTAGCTCTGTGCTGTTCTCAAGCTATTAGCTATCAAAACCCCTTCATTCCATTCTTTTTGCCTCAGGTAATGTCTTTTATTTGCTGTCACATAAAGGATATGTGCGTATCTATTCACAACGAATAGGAGGAACTGAGAGATTGAATGTGCAGAGACCTTTGCAAAATACTGCACAAAATGTGCTGGAGATTATTGGGCATTCTGTGAACATAGAATAGACTTAATTAAATGTCTCTGGGAGAACTTGTCAAGATTTAAGCAGTCATATTCCCATAAGATTAGTAATAGCAAGGAAGTAGGAAAGACCTGGGATGTTTCCTTCATCTAGGTCAATTTCGTTGATCATTGATCATGAGAATATTAGCATGACTACTACTTAGTAATAAGGAACAGAGGATGCTCCACTCTTAGTTCTTAAAAGAAAAATGAGAATTTGTGGGTGAATGTTTTCACAAACCATAATCCTTGAGGATCAGGGGAAAGCAGGTCCACCTGAGAGAGAGAAACATTAACCAGGCTGTGTCCACAGAGATTAACCTTGGACAAAGTCTTTTGGTTTGTGTGATGGAGTGATTATCTCCAGTTTATCTGCCTAAACCTTTGAAAGAGTTTATTCAGTAAATGAGAGAATTCCTTTCACCGAAGGGTTGTTTTTTTTTTTCAAAGTGTACACAATATTTGGCCAGTGTTTAATTTAATAATTTTCCTCTTAAATTTTTTTATTGAAATATAGCAGAAATGCAGAAAAATTACATAAAACAAAATTATTATATCTTATTGACTTAGAAGGGAAACATACTTATACCCACCACCCAAATTAATAATTAAAAATTTGTTGGCCAACTCAGAAGGCTTCTCTATACCCCAATGAATCACAACCCACTTCCTCCACCCCTAAATGGAACCATTATCCTGACATTTATGGTAATTACCTCCATGATTTTCTGTATAGTTTTAACACACAAATGGGCTCAGCTGGGGTGGCTCAATTGGCTGAGTGTTGACATATGAACTAGGAGGTCATGTTCCATTTCTGGTCAGGGTACATGCCCAGGTTGGGAATCACTCCTAGAATCTAGTATTTGGATGTTTTAAAAAATATATACCATTAAACTTTTTTAAAAAATTTAAATTCTTTATTGTTTAAAGTATTACTTATATCTCCTTTTTCCCCCATTGACCACACCCTGGCCCCTCCCACGCCCCACCCCAGCACATGCCCTCATCACCCCAAGTCTGTGTCCATTGGTTGATCTCTTACCCACCTCCCCCGAACTTCCCTCATAGGTTAGACAGTCTGATCCATGCTTTATGACTCTGGTTCTATTTTGTTCATCAGTTTATGTTGTTCATTATATTCCACATATGAGTGAGATCAGGTGATACTGATCTTTCTCTTAGGGGCTTATTTCACTTAGCATAATGCTCTTCAGCTCCATTCATGCTATTTGCAAATGGTAAGAACTGCTTCTTTTTCACCACAGCATAGTATTCCATTGTGTGGATGTACCACTATTTATTAACCCACTCATCTGCTGATGGGCACTTAGGCTGTTTCCAAATCTTAGCTATCATAAACTATGCTACTGTGAACATAGGGGTGCATATGTCTTTTCTGATTTGTGTTTCTGATTTCTTGGGATATAGTCCTAGAAGTGGGATTACTGGGTCAAATGGGAGTTCCATTTTTAATTTTTTGAGGAAATGCCATACTGTTCTCCACAGTGGCTGCACCAGTCTGCATTCCCACCAGCAGTGCACGGGGGTTCCTTTTCCTCCGCATCCTCGCCAGCACTTGTTTGTTGATTTGTTGATGATAGCCATTTTGACAGGTGTGAGATGGTACCTCATTATTGATTTGATTTGCATTTCTCAGATGATTAGTGACTTTGAACATGTTTTCACATGTCTCATGGCCTTCTGTATATTTTCTTTTGAAAAGTGTCTATTTAGGTCCTTTGTCCATTTTATAATTGAATTGTTTATCTTGCTTTTGTTAAGTTGAATGAGTTCTCTATTTAATTTTGGAGATTAAACTCTTATCGGAGATAACATTGGCAAATATGTTCTCACATGCAGTGGGCTTTCCTGTTGTTTTGTTGATGGTTTCTTATGCTATGCAGAAGCTTTTTATTTTGATGTAGTTCCATTTGTTTATTTTCTCCTTAGTTTCCATTGCCCTAAGAGATACATTGGTAAATATATTGCTACAACATTTGTCTGATATTTTGCTGCCTATGGCTTCTTCTAGGATTTTTATGATTTCCCGTCTTATGTTTCAGTCCTTTATCCATTTTGAGTTTATTTTTGTGTATGGTATAAGTTGGTAACCTAGGTTCATTTTTTTTATTGTATCTGTCCAATTTTCCCAACACCATTTATTGAAGAGACTGTCTTGACTCCATTGTGTGCTCTTGCCTCCTTTTTCAAATTTAGCATAATGGCTTGGGTCGATTTCTGAGTTCTCTGTTCTATTCCATCGGTCTATATGTCTGTTCTTGTACAAGTACTAGGCAGTTCTGAGAACAGTGGTTTTGTAATATAGCTTGATATCTGGTATTGTGATCCCTCCAGCTTTGTTCTTCTTTCTCAGAGTCTATTTTTATTCCAGATGAATTTTTGGAGAGTTTGTTCTAGGTCTGTGAAATATGTTGTTGATATTTTAATGGGGAGTGCATTGAATCTATAGATTGCTTTGGGTAGTATGGGCATTTTAATGATGTTGATTCTTCCAATCTATGAACATGGTATATTCTTACATTTGTGTATGTCTTCTATCTCTTTTTTCAGGGTCCTGTAATTTTCTGAGTACAGGTCCTTTACCCCCTTGGTTAAATTGATTCCTAGATATCTTATTTTTTATATATATATTTTATTGATTTTTTTATAGAGAGGAAGAGAGAAGATAGTTAGAAACATCGATCAGCTGCCTCCTTCATGCCCCTTACTGGGGATGTGCCCACAACCAAGGTACATGCCCTTGACCGGAATGAAACCTGGGACCTTTCAGTCTGCAGGCCAAGGCTCTATCCACTGAGCCAAACCATTTTCGGTATGGGGGGATTTTTTTTTTTTTTTTAGTTTCTCTTTTTGTGAGTTCATTATTGGTATATAAAAAAGCCATAGCCGAGACCGGTTTGGCGCAGTGGATAGAGCGTCGGCCTGTAGACTGAGAGGTCCCAGGTTCGATTCCAGTTGGGGGTATGTACCTTGCTTGCAGGCACAACTCCAGTAGGGGGTGTACAGGAGGCGGCTGATCGGTGTCTCTCTCTCATTGATGTTTCTGACTTTTTATCCCTCTCCCTTCCTCTCTGTAAAAAAATCAATAAAAATATATTTTTTAAAAAAGCCATAGATTTCTGGGTGTTAATTTGTATCCTGCTACATTGCCGAATTCATTTTATTAGTTCTAGTAGTTTTTTGATGGAGTCTTTAGGGTTTTCTATGTACAATATCATGTCACCTACCATTAAACTTTAACCAACTTTTTTCTATGTCATGCAAACATTGATTAAGGAATCATAATCCTACAGACTCACCAGTTCACATGTGATATTTCCTCTTTCTTGTGATAACCTATTGTATACTTTGTACACTTACTAGTCTCTCCCTAGGTAATCAAGGCACTGCGAAGTGAAAACATTTCTAATCACTGTAGATAAGTAAGAGCAATAAAGAATGTCCCTTCTTTATTAATTTTATCTATATGATAGTTTCATGTTTGCCTATTAAATATTAAATCTGTTTTGCAATAAGGGAAGTAAACCTTTCAGATAACCAAATGATTAAGGAGAAATATTGGGGTGGCTGGGTGCTATTGCTGGCAATCCTCTTGGTATATATGAAGAAGGAGCCACCTAAAAAGGGACAAACTATAAACAGGTCATGTCCACAGAGACTGACCCTGAAAACACTTTTCTTTTTTTTTTTTTCTTCTTGATATGGCTGACTTTCTTTGATGAGGATTCAAGAGAAGTGTTCAATTTTTCTGTTCAGATATTGAAGTAATCCATCCACTAATAACAGAAATTTCACCATTACATTCTGAGAAATCAGTGTAGATAATGTCTTATCTCAATTTAATCTTGAGTAGGAAATAAATGGTCAGTGATGAAAACTCCTTTTAATTTTCTTCTATTTCACATAAATCAAACCATATCACTCACTCATTTATTAACACTTCACCTCTATTACTTGGCAAGCTTATCAGGGAGAGAGCAAGCATACTTGATCCTTGCCTTAATCCCTATAACATCAGAGACATGACTCATAGGCACACAGTGAGTTATGACCATGCCTACAGTGGGCTGTAAAAAATTGGCTTTCAATTTTTTCTTCAGTATGGCCAGCATGGCTCAGTGGTTGAGTGTCCACCTATGAGCCAGGAGGTCCCTGTTTGATTTCCAGTCAAGGCACATGCCCAGGTTGTAGGATTGATCACCATTGTGGGGCAAGCAGAAGGCAGCTGATCAATGGTTCTCTCTCATCATTGATGTTTCTGTCTCTCTCTCCCGCTCCTTTTCTCTCCGAAGTCAATACAAATATATTTAATTTTTTTCTTATCACCCAAAATTATTATGGAAACCTTGTTATTTTTACCCTTTAACTTGTCTTTAAGATACTTGCCTTCAGATGTTTAATTTTAAGAACTTTGTGCTAAGTGAAATGACCCAGATACAAACAGACAAATAGTGGACAGCTACAAATATATGAAATGTCTAAAATGGGCACATTTATATAGACAGAAAGTAGATTAGAGGAGATTAGGGGCAGTTGAGAGAAGGAAATGGGGAGTCAGTGTTCAATGGGTAGAGTTTCTGTTCAGGGTAATGGGGAATGTTTGAAAATAGTGGTGATGGTTGCATTATATTGTGAACCTAATGCCACTGAATTGTACACTTAACTATGGTTAAAGGGGACTGAATGTCCTATGTATTTCACTGCCATAAAAACCTTTTTAAAAAGTCACTCGTCACTCAGATTTTTTGATGAAGAAGCCGAAGTGTCTCCTGATGATCAGATGCAGCAATTTGGAAGAGGTCCCTGAGTCTTTCTGAATGAAGATTGCAAAGCCCAAGTGGAGTGTCCAGTATACAGCAAGGGTTCTATAGGTCTTCGCTGCCACTTAGGTCATAGCCTGTTCTTGCCACTTCTATGCAGAAGTTGTATCTCTGAGGTCTCAGGGACAAACCCTGCACACCTGAACATGTCAGCGTTTTGCTTGCATTTCTTTCCCAGATACTTCCTCTCTCTTCCCCTCTATTCTGCTGTTTCTGATACGCTGTGACACTCAAATGATGAATTCTTACCATCACTGATTGTATTTTGCAGTTTTCACTTTTTTAATGTATCCATATGATTGATTTTTAAATTCCAGCTTGCTGATGAAATCTCAATTTTGTCATCCATATTCATGAACATATTAATCCTAATTATTGCATTGCTCATGTCTGATCATTACAATATTGGGGTCTTCTGAGTATTTTCTTTTCTTCCTCTCTTAACCTGTTTATGTTGTGTCTAGAGGTTAAATTAAATATCAGGCATTGTTTAGGACAAAGTTGAATGTCTTTGGATGATATTTCTCCCTCCACAGAAGTTCCACCCTCTTTCTGGTAGGCTGCTAGTGTAGTCATGTTAATCCATCAGGGACTGAGCTCTAACCAGGATTATTCAGGCTTTCGAAGGCTTGGAATGGCCCTGGTTTCCCCTCTCCTGAGATTGCCCCTCTCCAGGAGATCCCAGATATCAACTGAAGTGTTTAGAGGGGGTTCTCTTTTGGGGGAGTTCTGATCTCAGTTTTAGACTCTACTATACCATAGGACTGCTAAGAAATCTGTTGAGACTTTCACCTATTGCCTGTTCAGCCTTCCAGTCATATGTCTTATATAGGTTAGGTATGGACAAATGCCTCGAGGAAGAAAATCACTCAATATAGGTCTCACCTCTGTCTACCTTTCTTCTTCTTCTTTTTTTAATATATTTTATTGATTTTTTTACAGAGAGGAAGGGAGAGGGATAGAAAGTCAGAAACATCGATGAGAGAGAGTCATCGATCAGCCACCTCCTGCACGCCCCACACTGGAGATGTGCCCGCAAGCAAGGTACATGCCCTTGACCGGAATTGAACCTGGGACCTTTCAGTCCGCAGGCCAACGCACTATCCACTGAGCCAAACCGGTCTCAGCTGCCTTTCTTCTTCCTAAGATCTTGACTTCTCAAATATTGACTAGTTTGTAAGTCTGGCTCCAAAGGTTTTTCTTCTAGCCCCATAAGTTTCCTAAGGAGCTAATGTCTTCTCTGTATCTTAGTGGGTGTTTTGCTTATTGAATGATGCACCTTCACTCAGGGCAGGTTAGGATTCAGCAAATTCCCTGAGGGAAAAGCAGCGTAAGGTTGTCATTGGATTCTCCTCTGTGAGCTTCCCTACTCTCCAGGTTTTTCTGCCTTGATGTCCTGGAAACAACAACAACAAAATTTCGCGATGCTTTCAGAGCAGAATTATTTTCTTTTATCCAGATTTTAATTGCTTTTTTCCCCCGTGAGTTAATGTGGCAGGATAGTACAAAACTAGGAAAATCCCCAGGCAAGTGGAATGGGGAAACTGAGATAAGAAAATTAAACAAGGCCAAACAATCTGGGCAGCTTGCAGCCAGCTTGTGAATGCAAGGTCTTTTCTTCCGTCACCAAGGACACTTAAGAGCAAATGGTTCATATCTTCCTCCCTAACCAGAGAATGCGTAGCTTAAATCACCCTGGTGCCAGCTAAATCCAAGGACAGAAGAAGTCAAGGAACAAATAACAAAAACCCCATTGATGCCAGGCAGACCTAAGATAAAAGTAAAACAGACCAAAAAGAATCCAGAACTCCCCTATGCACTCATGTTGATGCATCAGCATGTTAAAAAATGCACCTGGGAAGCTAATAATTAGTCTATGAAAACTCTCCCCTGAGATTCTCACCTGCAGAAAATTAAAGGGTAAAAACCATCAGGACAAAGACTCAATGTGGCTAGCTCTTGAGTACATCTGTGCTCCTTCTCAGGCATGAACTTTTTATTTATAAAGGTATCCACGAAACTTACAATCAGGGGAGCGGTGATAGCTCCCACTGGGGCTCACCCTGATCCTATCTCCAAGGGCCCCATTTTCTCTGACTTCTCAGTGAGCTAAAGCAGTCCCACCCAGGCACACTTCTATCACAGTAACCCTCACTTCCCAGGGAGCAGTGGTACCTCGAGATACGAGTGCCCTAACATACGAGATTTTTGAGATACGAGCCATCGAGCGAGCAATTTTTGCTTTGAAATACGAGCAACATTTGAGATAGGAGTCATCGTGCCAATCGGCCGGCTGCACACGACCCACCAGTTTACCTCGACTTGAGCATTGCATAGTTTCCCACGCCTCAAGGTTACGGAACGAATTAAACTCGTATCTCGTAGCAACCCCACCTTGGCTCAGTTCTCTCCCCTAACCAAAACAGAGCACCACCTAGGCCCTGTTGCTTCTTTGACCCTGATTTCTTTGTTTCACTGTCCCCAACTTTAATAACCACACCTCCAAACCCATCTGGACTCGTATTGTGAAATCTTTCCTACATGAAGTGAAGAACCCACATACTAATGCCAGACTGAGGCAGACCCACCCTGGGCCAGTCCCTATGCAGCAACAATAGGAGGACAGCAGCAAGCTCTTTCATCACAGCTGTAGTTGGAAGTGGAAATTACCCACACATGATTTTTTAAAACTTGTTTTTCTTTATTGATGAAGGTATTACACATGTGTCCTTAACCCTCCATTGCCCCCTATTCCCCACTCATGCCCTCACCCCCCTGGTGTCTGTGTCCATTTGTTTTGCTTATATGGGTGCATTCAAGTCCTTCGGTTGATCTCCTCCTGACCCCCAGTCTCCCCTGCCTTCCTTCTGAGGTTTGAGCGTCTGATCGATGTTTCTCTGTCTCTGGATCTGTTTTTGTTCATCAATTTATGCTGTTCATTATATTCCATAAATGAGTGATAAATGTGGTATTTATCTTTCTCTGCCTGGCTTGTTTCACTTAGCATAATGCTCTCCAGTTCCATCCATGTTGTTGCAAATGGTAAGAACTTCTTCTTTGGTACTGCAGTGTAGTATTCCATTGTGTAGATGTACCACAGTTAATCCACTCATTTGCTGATGGGCACCTAGGCTGTTTCCAAATCTTAGCTATGGTGAATTGTGCTGCTATGAACATAGGGGTGCATATATCCTTTCTGATTGGTGTTTTTGATTTCTTGGGATATATTTGTAGAAGTGGGATCACTGGGTCAAATGAGAGTTTCATATTTAGTTTGTTGAGGAAACACCATACTGTTCTCCACAGTGGCTGTACCAGTCTGCATTCCCACCAGCAGTGCATGAGGGTTCCTTTTTCTCTGCATTCTTGCCAGCACTTGTCATTTGTTGATTTGTTGATGATAGCTATTCTGACAGATGTGAGATGATAACTCATTATTATTTTTATTTGCATCTCTCGGATAATTAGTGACTTTGATCATGTTTCCATATGTCTCTTGGCCTTCCTTCTATATTCTTTTGAAAAGTATTTATTTAGATCCATTGCCCATTTTTTGATCGGGTTGTTTATCTTCCTTTTATTAAGTTGTATGAGTTCCCTGTAAATGTTGGAGATTAAACCCTTATTGGGGATAACATTGGCAAATACGTTCTCCCATGCAGTGGGCTTTCTTATTGTTTTGTTAATGGTTTCTTTTGCTGTGCAGAAGCTTTTTATTTTGATGTCCCATTTGTTTATTTTTGCTTTAGTTTCCATTGCCCTAGGACAGTGGTCAACAGAGCCTCGGTTTGCTAACCACTGCCCTAGGAGCTGTATCGGTGAAGAATTGCTTTGGCATACGTCTGAGATTTTGCTGCCTGTGGATTCCTCTAATATTTTTACTGTTTCCCATCTTATGTTTAATCCCTTTTCCATTTTGAGTTTATTTTTGCCACACACGATTTTTAAGTTTATTTCTTTTTTAAAAAAATATATTTTATTGATTTTTTTACAGAGAGGAAGGGAGAGGGATAGAGAGTTAGAAACATTGATGGGAGAGAGAGAGACATTGATCAGCTGCCTCCTGCACGCCCCCTACTGGGAATGTGCCCGCAACCAAGGTATATGCCCTTGACCGGAACTGAACCTGGGACCTTTCAGTCTGCAGGCCGATGCTCTATCCACTGAGCCAAACCGGTTTTGGCTTTAAGTTTATTTCTTAAATATAAATACCCAGGGCTGGTTCTAAAAATATTCTCCCCAAAACTATTAATATCAGATATCAGTATAATGTTATGGGTTAGCACACAAATTATGGGGATTTCTTTTAGTTCACTCTCATCACAGTAATTCTGTCTATCTAAAACTGTTTTAAAATGTAAAGGTTATTTTTTTAAAATTATGTTTCTACTCTGTTACAGTAGTTTCCTTCCATTATCTTGAAGCTCTCTAGACAGAATATAATTTAAGGTATTAAGTGTCATTACTTTCAAAAATGTCACTTTCTTTAAAATATATTAAAAAATAGTAGCAGGAAAAACCTCAAATTTAATGAAAGGGAAAGCACACACCCCACAACCATAAAACGACAAAGTCAAGGAAATGAGTGAACTCCAAATAGGATAAACCCAAAGTGATCCTTGTGAAGAAAGAAGATATTTGAAGTACTAAAAGATCAAAACAAAGAATACAATCCAGAGATGTAGCACACCGAAAAGATGTGTTATTTATGGGAGAAAACCAGTTTTAGTGACACTAGATTATTTTTTGTTTCCAAGCATGAAGCATAGAAAGAAGTGGGATGATATTTTTTAAACGTTTTTTAAGATGTAAAATGTGATGAATTAATATTCATAGATGTAGTTAAATGATTACCACAATCAAATTAATTAACATAACCATCCTTTCACATAATTACCTTTTCTGTGGGTTGAGAACACATGAGATCTACTCTTTGCAAATGTTATGTGTACAATGAACACACTATTATTAGCTACTAGAGGCCAGGTGCATGAAAATTCTTACACTCAAGTAGGGGGGTCCCTCAGCCTGGCCTGCCCCCTCTCACAGTCCAGGAGCCCCCAGGGGCAGGAGGTGATCTGGCAATCAGGGAAAGGCAATGCCCCATCACGCCTCTACTGCTGCCACTATGGCAGCACAAGTCAGCCGGCCCTGGTTACCTGAGCCTCATGTGGCCCTGTTCAGTTGGGCAGCCATCATCTGAGGCTTGCTGGTGCCTCAGGCAGGCCCTGGGTGGCCAGGGGGCTGAGGGGACTGGGGGACTCCAGAGACAGGGACTCAGCAAGACCAGGCCTGCCCTGGGGACAGACCTGGCCTTGCGGCATGCCTGCAGGCCAGGCAGTGGTGAGGGGGCTGGGCATTGCCATCTTGTGGCTGTGGGCACCACCATCTTTGAGGGTGGGACAGTCAATTAGCATATTCCCTCTTTAGGATGGTCAACATGCTGCCATTTGATTTCCAGGAGTTATTTGTCATGTGACTGAAAGCTTGAACCCTTTGACAAACATTTCTTGAGTTCATGAGAAATAAAAAACTTTAAATTTTATATCTGGAGATACTATCCTATAGGAATAAGGTAGAATAAGGTATACTCAAAACAAGGGAAACTCCAATAATTTGTGGATTGCTAATATGTCCTTAGATAATGGGTTTAAAAAGCTCTCCAGCCCTAGCTGGTTTGGTTTCATGGATTGAGCATCAGCCTATGGACTGAAGGGTCCTGGGTTTGATTCTGGTCAAGAGCTCATGCCCAGGGGTGTGGGCTCAATCCCCAGTAAGGGGTCTTATCATTGATGTTTCTCTCTCTCTCACCCTCTCTCTTCCTCTCTGAAGTCAGTATACACACACACACACACACACACACACACACACACACACACACACACACATATACATACAGACAGACAGACTAGGAGCCCAGTGCATGAATTCATGCACCTTGAAAGGAACTCTGGGCTACGAGGCTGTGGTGGGCATAGGGGTGTGTTTCAGCCCATCCTCTGCACCCCACCCAGCCCCTCCCACTATGGCCCCAGTCCCCTATCTGCTGGCAGCCCCACTCCCACCACAGCTGCTCCCATAAGCTGACAGTGCTGGCCCATTCGCATCCACTGATGGTGCAGAGCAATTGGGGCTGGCACCATCAGTGGGAGCAAGTGGCAGCTGGTGCCTTGATCACCCCTCAGGAACAGGAGAAGGTAGAGAAGCCCTCTGGGGTGAACAGGGCTGGCAACCACCACTTGCACCTGCTGATGGTGCCAAGCGATTAGGACCAGTGTTAGGCACCAGGAGTGGGTGCAAGCAGTGCTGGGGCTGGCACCAGGTATGATTGCTGGGTGGGAACACGGAAAGAATAAACAAAGAATTTTCTGTAACCACCAGAGGCTCGCCCCAATGACAATGACCAGCGCCCCACCTTGGTCTGGTGCCCCTGCTCACGTGCTCCACTATCCTGCTGTGGCTGCCGACCACTATATTTCGCACTCTGCCACGTGCTGAAGATGCCCACCATGTTCCATGCCCACCCCCTGGTGGTCAGTGCACGTCATAGTGACTGGTTGTTCAGTTGTTTGGTTGTTCTACCATTCGGTCTATTTGCATATTAACGTATTATATAGAGAGATTAATATTTTGTAAAGCTCTCCAAACAAAAAGGAAAGAATATTTGAAGAGAGCTTGGAACTGCACATAGGGAGGAAGATAAATGGAATGGATTAAAATTAGGCATAAATAAAATAAACTATCCATTTTCTCAGGAGGATCTTAAATCATGTTTGCTATTTGAAGCAAAAATTACAACACCTGTTTTGATGCTAAATGCATGTAAAGTGATACTTGAGACAATTCTATTTTAAAAATTAGGATAGTAAGTTGACCTAAATGACATTAAGAATTCCAACTTCATGTAAAATCATAAAACATCAAAACTGTAGAAGGTGTCTACACATGTACACTATAATGCTTAGGGTACTATTGAAAAACACACACACAAGGTGGTGTATTCAAAACCATCAGAAAGGAATTGAAATGGAACTCTAAGACATATTCAAATAATTCACAGGAATGCAAAAAATAAACACAGGAATGTGAAATATAGAGAAAAAACAAAAATTTTAAAGATGAAAACATAGGTTAAGTTTTAACACTTAAATATCTACTTTCAATGTAAATTCTCTAAATTTACAAATTAAAGACAGAGATGAGCAGAAATGATTAAGGAGAAGTGACTCAAATACATTCAGTCTTAAAAAAATGCATTTCAAATACAGCTACAAGCATAAATCAAAAATAAATTGATGGAAAAGAAGTATATGATGTAACACTGATTATTATTATTTTTTAAAGTACATTTTTATTGATTTCAGGGGAAAGAAGAGAGAGAGAGAGAGACAAAGAGAGACAGGAACATCAATGATGGGAGAATCATTGACTGGCTGCCTCCTGCATGTCCCCTACTGGGGATCAAGCCTGCAACCAGGGTATGTGCCCTCACCCAGAATGGAATCATCACCTCTTGGTTCATAGGTCTACATTCAACCATTGAACCACTCTGGCCAGGCCCTAAATAAGTTTTAAACTCCCCAGCAAACTCATAGTAAAAGAAATGCATATCTTAACTACAAGAAGACACTGCCCATTATCTACATGTTGCTAAATATACCAACATTTGAAATGCATTGTTGATGGGAAGATGTGGGAGGGCAGAAACCTACCTTCACTGTGAGTGCTGGTGTAATCAGATGTAGCATCTGGAGCGGGCTGTAACTGTCAAACTTGTGTGGATCTTTTACCATTTGATCCAGGAATTCACCTTCGTGAGTTTATGCATGGGATGTATTTGCACACGTGTGGAATGCAGTTACATACAAGTTTATTCAAAGGCACTGAATAATAACAATTGTGTTACTATTGTCTGTCATACCACAAGATTGGAAAAACCATAAGTGTCCATTGATAACAAACTGGCTAAATAAATAAAAGAGGACACACCTATAAAAGGACCTCAGGCAATTACTTTTAAAAGGTTGATGTGGCTCAGCTGCTGGCATCAACCCAGAAACTAAGAGGTCTCTGGTTCAATTATCCATCAGGGCACATGCCCAGGTTGCAGGCTCCATCACAAGTGGGAGCCCTGCAGGAGGCAGCCAATTGATGATTCTCTCTCATCAGTGTTTCTATCTCTATCCTTCTCCCATCCTCTTTCTCTAGATATCAATAAAAATATATTTTTAAATAAGTAGAATGTATTTTGCTTCGTGGTTAAATGTACATTCTGGAACTACACTGCATGAGTCCAGTCATGGGTCTTCCCACTTTTAGCTATGTTACCTGTTTAAAGTTATTTAAAGTCTATGTTTCAATTTCCTCATCAATGAACAAGTCACGTCCTTGGCATGGTGAGGGTTATGTTAAAGCACTTAAGCAATGGCATGACAGGCCCTCGCTAAGCTTTGCTCTCACTGTGACCATAGAGAAAGATCTCCAACGCACATGAGAAATGAAGCAAGCAAGGTCTAGGCAGCTGTTTGGTACTTAACCATCTATACTAATAAAAGCGTAATATGCTAATTAGACCAGACGTCTTCTTGACGTCCTTTCACACAAAGTCACAGTGGCAGGAGCCGAGGCAGAGGCAGTTAGGGGCAATCAGGCCAGCAGGGGGGAGCAGTTAGGGGGAATCAAGCTGGTAAGAGACCAGTTAAGGGGTGATCAGGCTGGCGGGTAAGGGTGGTTATGGGTGATCAGGTCAGCAGGCAGAGGGGGTTAGAGGCAATCTGGCAGGCAGGCAGACAAGTGCTTAGGAACCAGCAGTCCCGATTGTGAGACGTTTGACTGCTGGTTTTCGGTGTAGATTAGTTTATTCATTTTCTTTGCTATTGTCTTTTATTTTATTATTGTATGAAGATTAAGATCCATTTTTTTTGTTGATGGACATTTGAGGGATTTATATTTTTGAACTGTGAACATTTTTATACTTATACTAGAGGCCCTGTGGGATCAGGCCGAAAACCAGCAGTCAGACATCCCTTGAGTATTCCTGGATTTGAGAGGGTTCAGGCCAGTTTGAGGGACTGTGGATGGGACCAGCTGTGCATGAATTTCATGCACTGGGCCTCTAATTTGTATATAAAGGGAAGTGAGTGAAATAGGCGCCTGGGCTTGTACATGCATAAGGTACCCCTGCCCGGAAGGCTACTGAAGAACCCGGTGGACATGCCAGTTGCTTTTTCGGAGAGTTGGTTGCCTCCCCATCTGGAGGGAGAAGCATACTTTTGACCACATGTTTGGAAACTTTTGAATTTCATACCATGGATGCATGTACCACCTGTTCCATTTTTTTTTCTTGTCATTAAAGACTAAAAGAGGGAAAAAAAAAAGTACAGTAACACAGGCTTTGGAGCCATGCATTCTTAATTTGTGGCCTTTTCTACCATGTGGGACCGAATACATAATGAGGTACCTTGTGCAAAATGAAAAGATGGCGTTTCCTGTTCAGAAAGCAGGGAAAAGCTCCTATTTCTTTTCTTCCACAGTCACTCTTTGACGAGTCGTGGTCTTTTGTATTAGCTGTTGAATGTCGTGAAGGTCCTCACAGGTGGCCAGGTCCCCTACCCCATGACCTTGCACTTTCAACCTTGACCTTTCCTGCACTCACCCCCAGCCCCCGCCCCCAGAGGGTGAAGTGCAGCAGCAGTCACATGGGCATGAGAGGAAGAGGTGTGTGTGTGAGTGGAGGGTGGGTGAGCCAGCAGCAGGAAACCTGTCCTCTACCCCCCCCCTCCCGAGGCGGAGAGCTGGCAGGTCTAGACCACAGGAGCGCTGAGGCTCCAGGTCCCCAGCACATGCCGCGCTGTGCCATCAGACAGTTCTTACAAAACACAAATTCAAGAAAAAGGTTCGGAATTTCAAGGAGGCAACATCATGCCACCAGCGCAAAGCCCCATCCTCACCCTAGCCCTGTGGGACGACACCAGGGACAGGCCTGTGCAGCTGCCCTCCCTGACCTGTGCGCCACCAGTTCACTTCTCTAGGCCTTCTGGGCTGCTCTGTAAAATAGAGATTGATTTTTTAAAGTGTATCTGGCAGTGTAGTCAATCATTACATGTTGAGTATTCATTTATTAAGGCGTTGATGAGACTAAGATGTTATCAATTGACAAGCAGCAAAAATTGTATCAGAATTCTAGTTATTAAGGACTCTATGCAAGTAGTGTAGAGGCATACATCACCACAGAGAGAACAGATAGAGCCATGCACTAACCAGATTAGACAGGGCTAATGCCTCTGAGGGTTTCGATGAAGAACTGTGCCCCAGCTCATGGCTGAAGTCCAAACACGCCAGGTGCTCACCATCTGCAGAAGAAGGCAGCAAGTTCAGAGCAAAACCACTTTGAATCCAACTGCGGAATGGCTGGTCCTGGTGAGACACCTGTGGTTCACAGAAGCTGGCATCTACCTGAGTTCCCATGGCAACCAAGTATCTCAGGAAGACCCATCTCCCATAGACAAGGCAAGGGGAGCCTTTGTCTCCGGGGTAGCCTGGAGGTTGGTGGGTGGGTTCATGCCTCTCTTGTGGGTACTATCTACTCTGCACCAGGCCCACACTGTCTAGGTACAAAACCACCTCTGGGAGGGACCTTTTCAGGCTTTGATAGAGCACCACTGCCCACAGGCTCAGCATCACCCATGTCACCATCCAGAAGACCATCCTGCTTGCCTCTACCTGTCCTTCCTTCCTCCTGGGGTGAGGCGACCCCTCCCTTCCTCCTCCAGGTGCCATCAGCCCTGGAAACCCTTGTGGTCGGATCCCGGGGTGTGCTACAGCCCCTCAGCCTGTGAATAGGCTGACGGGGTGGGTGAGCAGCTGGAGGGGAAGGAGGGAATCAACAGGGGAGAAACTGTGGCGTGTTTATAGGTTACAGTTCCTATCGAGTGCCAGGCAGACTCCGTGCTGGCTTCCCCCTGGAGTGGCCCGTTCTCCAATGCTGACCTTCAAGAGAGCACAGTGTTGGGAGGGGACACCCCCTATGGAGCCTGCGTGTTCCCTCCTGCCTCTTCTGGGCATGCCAAGACTTCAAAGCCCTAATCGCTTCACTTGGGAGGTTTATCTGGGTTCAGAGTGTCTTGAGCAACCCTGAAGGGTGTGGAAACACCTCCCCCCCTCCCGAGAAAAGCAGGATTGCTTCTGCTCACTATCACAGCACTCAGTCTCCCAAGATCAGGGCTCCCCTCCTGCATCACAACCCTCCGCCTTGTGTGGGCATCCATGTAAGTCCACTGCCCCCAGGCTCCTGGCAACTGGTGCAACCAGTGCAAGCATGGCGTTCTGCTGCAAGCAGTCACATCCTCTGTCTCTCACCCAGGCGTCCTCTGTCTCTGTCAGCATTCGTCAATCTGTGACAAATTAACTGGTAAGGCCCCCTGCGGTGCACAAATCTCAGACCCTCCACTGTCCTTGACACGGGGGTTGAAGTACATCACTCTTGTTTCCCTTTGCTTTTAGGACAAAGTTCAGCTCTGATAACATGGTCTTTCAGGCCCCGCCGCACCTGCCCCTGCCTGCTTCTCCATGTACTTATGCCATCTCTTTCCCCTCCCCCAAATCTCTCTGATCTTTATTCATATGGAGAAGTGAAGTAGTGCCTGGCAACTAGGCCCTGGCTTGACAATCACAAGGAAGTCTCAGTGTTGCTGGTAACATGATTTGCTATTCATGGTTAATGTTGTTCTCCCTTTGGATCTGAACAACTAAATCACTCAAGCAGAACTCTAATACCAGGTGTGCTGGTTAATAATGTGAGTTTTGTAATAAAAGTAAACACGATAATTTTAAGAAAAGCATCAAAAGTGCTTTATTCAGCCGAAACCTGTTTGGCTCAGTGGATAGAGCATAGGCCTGCGACTGGATGGTCCCAGGTTCGATTCTGGTTGGAGGGCATGTGCCTTGGTTTCGGGCGCATCCCCAGTGGGAAGCATGCAGGAGGCAGGTGATCGATGTTTCTCTCTCATCAATGTTTCTGACTCTCTGTCTCCTTTTCTCTCTGTAAAAAATCAATATAATATATTTTTTAAAAAGTGCTTTATTAAAAATAATGTCCACTGCTAGCTACACATTTCCCCCATCTTTCAGGTAATTTGTGATTACCATCCCAATAGAACTCTTCTTGTTTTGAGGCAAACCATTCAGAGACCAAATTCTCCAGTTCTTTGTACATTTGAAGTACTGCTTAGAATGTGCATGTGCCATTGATCAGAACAAGTGGTAATCTGAAGGAGCAAGGTCTGGTGGGTTAATACTTCCCACACAAGATCTTTTAAAATGTCATTAACTGGTTTTAAAGTGTGTGATGTTGTGTTATCTTGAAGTAAAATTACTTTGCCATGTCTTTTGGAACATTCTGGTCATGTTACGATCAAAAGCGGGGTTCAAATTGATTATTTGTCGTAGGTAGCTATCAGTATTAATGGTTCCACCTGGTTTTAGAAGCTCATAATATACCACACCTTCCTGACCCCACCAAACGCAGAGCATTTTCTTCTTTCCAACACGATTTGGCCTTACAGTTGATGCTGATGGTTGACCTGGATCAACCCATGATTTTGTGCATTTAGGATTATCAAAATAAATCCACTTTTCATCGCCAGTCACAAGTCCATACAAAAGAGGACTTTCTTTCATGTCATTGAAGCAACATTTTACTGATGACTGTTTGGGTTTCCATTTGTCTTTAGTTCAGTTGATGTGGTACCCATTTTCCTTCCTTTAAAATCTTTCCCATTATTTGTAAATGATCAGAAATTGTTTGCTGAGCAACCTTTAATCTTTCTGCAAGTTGTTTTTGAGTTTGACATGCATCTTCATTCAATAATGCTTGTAATTGTTGGCCTTCAAACTTTTTTGGTTGACCTGGATGTTCTTTGCCTTTCACGTAGAAATCATTACTTTTAAAGTGCTTAACCCAGTGTTCCCAAGTATCTTGAGATGGTGCATGTTCACCATAAACTTCCTGAAGTATACAATGACTTTCAGCATAAAATAATGAATTAAAATTTCAAAATAAAATAATGAATTAAGATTTCCCACAAATGTTCTCTTTTTGGCACAAAATTTGACATTTTTAAGCATAAAAATATCTATGATGTTAGCACCTTGAGAAAATTTGACATATGAAGTTTGGAAGCTTGCTGTCAACTCAACAAAATTGCATACATAGCAAATTGCATATATATCAACATATGTGTAACTCCATCTATTGAAAAAAATCCGCATTAGTAACTGGTACATCTGATACTGTAATAATTTATTTCTAATATGATCTTCCTGAAAAACAACCACTGTTCTCCATGTCATGCATGTCTTCACTACAAGGAGTAATATACACAACTTATCTACCTATGTATTCCTGGTGCTCTTTAGCTGGAAGGCACTGATATATACAATATCTGTTTATCACACATGCCAATTTCTTCCCTACCACTGGGAGATTGCACAAATTGTTCTCTCGTTCTAGAACACTGTTCTCCTCACCTCATTGCATTTGTTAACTCTTCTTTATCCTGAAACTTTCAGCATAAATATCACTTTTGGTAGAATGTTTTTCTAATTCTCTTAGCAAAATTTGGAGTTGCATTAGATAATTCCATATATTTTTTTCATTTGCAATTTAAAATATGTTTCTTTCTCTTGCTGATTATTACTTACCAATATCTATCATTGGGCCTAAAATATTGTGGAGACTCAATAGTAAGCTTTTACTCATCTTACCTAATAATAGACAAACATGTAAATTGACCATACACTCACAGCCAATCAGAGTAAGAATGCAAATTTACCCAATAAAGATAGCGGGTTAATTTGCATACACAGGCAAAGCTGCCAGGAGGGGTGGGAAGCCTTCTATGAAGGGGAGAGGGCAGCAGCGGGAACTACAGGAGCGGTTCTGGGCAGCTGGGAGTAAAGCCAGGGGAAGGAAAGCCTATTCTTGCACGAATATCATGCAACGGGCCTCTAGTTCTTCAAATAATTATTTATGCCTATTATGTGCTAGCCACTATTGTTTGAACTGGGGATTCAAAGGGGAAACAGACCATATCCTGGCCCTTATGGGAATTAAATTTTCATTAGAGAAGGAAAGAATATAAGAATTAGATATGGTTTTCCATACATATTTATTGAACAACTACTAGATACTACACAGTGTTCTATGCGGCAGAGGAGAATGCAAATAAAATTTGTGCACTCAAGTTCTTACATTCTAGTGTACATATGTGTATACAAGTAAATATTTAAACAATAATAAATATCTATGAGTTCTGGTATGAGTTTGGCATAAAATAAAACATGATACAATGATAAAGAATTTAGGGGTGGTATTTTTGATGCAGTCAGGAAGGTCTCTCTGAGAAAGGCATACATGAGCAGAGAACTGAGGGATAAATAGAAAATACAATCGGATCATGTAAGCCCTTGGCCATTATATTAAACTGTGTGTTTTTCTTTCTGACCAAGATGGAGAGCAAAGAGAGGTTGTTGAGCTGAGCAGGGGATTTAGCTTGTTCTTTATCAGAATTTTGCTGGCGTTGTGAGGAGTACTAACTCAGGAGCAGGAGGTGAGGAACAACAGTGATAACAATGAAATTACCTAACAGGCTACTGATATTATCCAGGTTAGAAATGATGGTGATTTAGATCATAATAGTGTGGCACATATATCTGAGATGCACCTCTCAGATCTGTCTTCAAAATGGAACCTGCCATCCAATTGAGAGGGATGTGTTTAACTGACAACCTCCATTGTTAGCTCCTTCAGGCTCTGCCTTTGCTTTCCAACTGGAGTCCTGATAGTCTCCGGTGGCCCCCGAACAAGATGGTGGTAGCCAATATCAAGATTTTTACTGTATGATTCCCAGCTATTGAACAGTATACTTATATAAGGGCCTAACCATTTCTACCCATTTTAAAAATTCATTTTCTCCCTGTGTTTCATTTTGGACAATTTATGCAACCAAGTACATTAGTTTTTTTCTTCTGCAATATCTAATCTGCCATTAATTCCACCCACCTTATTTTTATATGTATATAAAATCTTACCAACTTTACTTTTTATCTCCAGAATGTCTGTTGGCAACTTTCTTCAGATATTTCATGTCTCTACTTAATTTTATGATAATATACAATTATAATGTCTATTTAAATGTCTATGCCTGCAAATTCTAACATCTCTATGAACTTAGGATCAGTTTCAATTATTTAACTTTTCTCCTCAGTACAGTTTAAATTTTGCTGCTCTTTATATTCTTTGTAATCTTCAATTGGATGCTAACTAGACATTGTAGATTTTAGCTTGTCCAGTGTAGAACATGTCTATATTTCCATAAATATTTTTTTGTCATAGTTCTGAGACATAGTAAAGGAATCTGTCATGCTTTTAAATTTTGTTACCAGACTAGAGTACTACTGTTTCAGTCTAGCTCTGATTATTGCCCACTACTGAAGCTACCCTCTGTATAGCCCCCATGAATTCTGAGGCTTGCTAGTGTCGCTGGCAGGAACAGGCACTCTTGCTATTTATGGCCTGGTGTTGAAGTCAGACAGTGTTATATCTAATTCTTTGGGGGTGATTCTCTACCTGGTGTTGGATGCTTTCCTCACATGCATGTCTGGATAAGTCCTCAGCTGAAAGCTGAAGGGGAATCATTGGGGATAATTTAGAGTTTGATCTCTATGCATTTTCTCCTCTTCAGTACTCTCTCCTGAAAATTCTAGTTAGCTAAGTTTTTCTGGACACTCAGCTCCATCTTTCATTGCAGGGAGTCTATCAGTCTTCTCTTCAATTCTCCCTCAATACACCTTAGCCCAGAAAAGGCAATAAAATGGCACAAATTTTGAGCTCACCTCATTTGTTTTCATTTCTAGATTTTTGGATTTCCATTGTCTTGAAAATTGATGTTTCATGTAGTTTGAAACATTTTTGGTTGCCTCAGCTGTGAGGATAAATCTGCTATTTTTTACTCCCCATTATCCATAAGCAAAAGTATCTGTTCTTTTATTTTATTGTCTTTTAAATTGAGATATTTTACATGCAATAAGTGTGTACAACTCAATTACTTACATATCTGTGTAATCACTGTTCAGATCAAAATATTGAATTTTCAAGCACTCCTAGAAAGCCCCTTAATTACCCTCCTCTACTTTGTTTTATTAGATGCTAGCTACATGCTCTTCTTTCAGTTTTGAACTTAAGGAAACTTATGCTATGACCAGGATAGAGCTATGTAATTTTATTGGTGCCATACTTCAGCTATCAATTCTTGTTTTCTAGAAGTAGTCTCATCATACATATATCGTCATACCTAATAATAGACAAACATGTAAATTGATGGTACCTCCACTATGCCCACAGCCAATTAGAGTGAGTATGCAAATTAACCAAAAATATGGAAGTTAATTTTCATAAGTAGGCGCCCAGCATCTGGGTCCCGGGAACTTTCTTAGCACCCAGGTCACTCCAAGGTAGCCCTTTGTGGGTCCTGAGCATCCTGGGAAGGGCCTGAGCCAGTGGGCTCCTGGGCAGGGGCAGAGCCGGGTGATCAGGTGATTTGAGGTAGCAAGGGCGGAGCCAGGTGATCGGAGGTAACTGGAGGTCCCCTGTCCAGGCCCCAAACCCCAGCCAGAGACTTGGGGTCTGGGCAGGGGTAGAGCCAGGCAATTGGGTGATCAGGGGGAGTTGGGCCCTTGCCCAGGCACAGAGACTTTAGGCCTTGGCAGGGACAGAGCCGGAGATCAGAGGCGATTGGTGTGAACTACAGAGGAAAAACCTTTTCTGACTGCTCATTGGCTAAGCTCCCTGTTTGCCACTGGTAATATTCTTAGTAACTTGAGTATAAAAATCCAAAAAGGTGATCTGGGGTTTTTCCACCACACTCCTGGGGAAAAAAAGGAAAGTCCACTGCTGGAGGGCTAAGAAATATCTTATCCTGCCCTAGCAGGTTTGGCTCAAAGGATAATGCCTAGGCTTGCCGACCACAGGGTTCAGTTTGATTCTGATCAAGGGAATGTACCTAGGTTGCAGGCTCCTCCCTGGCTGGGGCCCAGGTCAGGGCTCATACAGGAGGCAAACAATCAAAGTGTTCCGCTCACTTTGATGTTTCTCTCTGTCTTTCCCTTTCTCCTCCACATTCTCTAAAAATCAATGGAAACATATCCTCAGGTGAGGAAAAGAAAGAAAGAAAGAAAGAAAGAGAGAGAGAGAGAGAGAGAGAAAGGAAGGAAGGAAGGAAGGAAGGAAGGAAGGAAGGAAGGAAGGAAGGAAGGAAGAAAGGACATATCCTATGAAAGACAATCTTGAAAATGCCTAAAGAAAGTGGTCATTTTCTCATGGTGAAGGGACTGGAGTCCGTGTTGATGAAAACACCTTGGTGGCTGTGGTGACTGGCAGTGGCTGCAGCAGCGGGGGGTGATGGGGCTGGTGACTTCCCCTGATCAGCCTGGTCACCTCAGTAGGACTTCCCCTGAAAGCTCCTAGTATGTGAGAGGGTCAGGCTGGGCTGAGGGACCACCCCCCTAGTGCATGAATTTCATGCACTGGGCCCCTAGTATATAATAAAAATATATAAAATATATGAAAATTGATGTATACATGTATATATGAAAATTGATGTATACATGCATATATGAAAATGAGACACATACAGGGTGTCTCAAAACTCCTTGTCAACACTTGTTATTTGTTGATTCATTTATGGTAGTCATTCTGACAGGTGTAAGGTGATATCTCATTGTAGTTTTAATCTGCATTTCCCTGATGATTAGTGTTGAGCATTTTTTTCATATGTTTGTTAACTATCTTGGATGTCCTCTTGGGAGAAGTATATATTCAGATCTTCTTCCCATGTTTCAAAGGTAAGCTCACATTTTCTCTCTTTCATGAAACTTTGCTGACTCTTCCTTCCACTCCTTAACCCAAACCAGACATCCTAGTACTGTATATAAAAACCCTGGGTTCATCACCTCCACAACAACAGAAGGCTCCACCAACCAGAAGTCAGTCCTGCAGTCAGTACTGGGTTGCCCTGGCAACAAAGCACTTACTGCTATGGCTGCAGGTTTGGTGACCCAGCACTGACTGCTGAGGGGGTTGTGAATTAGGTCCAGAGAGAAGCCTGAAGAGAGAAGCTGGCAGCTGTTGATCAGCACTTGTCTCTCTCTTTCTCTTCAGGCCCGGCCAGCAGCCATGCCTCCATTTCTCTCCAGACCTCCATCAGGGCTGCTTATCAGCCCCACTTTTCTGACCAGGCCATGTTGATAGGCCCAGAGATGCTGACTGGCATAGAAACCGACCAATCAGAACCAAATCTGGGTGAAGTGTGAGGAGCCAATGGCTGCCTAGGAGGTGGAGCTTTTGACGCTGACTGGCATAGAAAGTGACCAATCAGAACCAAATTGGCCAGCAGAGGAAGGAACTTGGGGTGAGATCAGGCCAGCAGTGAAGGACAGTTGGGCCCCTAATATATAATAAAATATATAAAATATATGAAAATTGATGTATACATGTATATATGAAAATGAGACACATACAGGCTGGCAGAGGAGCAGTTAGGGGTTGATCAGGCTGGCAGGGAGAAGTGGTTAGGGGCAGACAGGCAGGTGAACAGTTAGGAGCCAGCAGTCCTGAATTGTGAGAGGGATTGGGCCTAAACTGGAAGTCATACATATCTTCTGAAGGGTCCCAGATAGATGGTGCAGGCTGAGCTGAGGGACACCCCACCCAAATTTTGTGCACTGGGCCTCTAGTTGGTTAATAAAATTATGTGGGTTTCAGGTGTATAATTCTATGACACAACATCTGTGTATTGCAATGTATGTTCACCACCCATTTTAAAATTATTTAATTTACCAATCTCTGAACTTTAAAGTTATATTAATCTCTCTCCTAAACAATTTAATTCTGATCTCTATCTCTTCCTGAGTTATATATTTTTGTTCAGAATCTTTGCATCACCATTTTCTTCAACTCCACAACTCTATGCTGATTATTATGTTTTTATACATACTATATTTGTTTTTTATATTTACACACTTCTTTATCATTTTATTTGCTCTCCATTCCTTCTAGCTTGTCAGACTTGCCTTCTGGGATTATTTCCTTTTGTATACCATGTAGTCTAGTAGTTTTTAATCTCTCTGTGCATCAGAAACACTTTAAGGAAATTTAGAATTATACGTATATAAATGCCTGTCCTCATCCTTAGAACTTTACATTAATTTTGGCTGTGCTCAAACTAGATATTTGTATTCAAAAAAGAAGAAAGACAGAGAGAGATCTGAAGATGGCAATGTAGGTAAATGCCTGTACTCATCATCTCCCACAAACACATCAAATTTACAACTAAAATAGAGAACAACCATCATCCAGAACTGCTGGAAAGTTGGCTGAATGGAAGCCCTTCAACTATAGAAGTAAAGAAGAAGACACACTGAGGCTAGTAGGAGGTGCAAAGGCACTGAATGGGCTAGTCTGGCACCCATATATGCTGCTTTTTTAATCCAGAGGGAGATTGTCTCTGTAGAGGATGCCTGGAGAAGCAAGGGGTCTCATTCCCACACCAGATCCCCAGCCTATGGTCCCAGAGCTGGGAAAATAAATCCCTAGGGGCAGTAAGAACTATGGGCTGTAAAATCCAGTGGAGAGTGGAGAGAACCAAGATGGCAGCATTGGTAAAAGCCTGTACTTGCTGCCTCTCACAACCACATCAAAATTACAACTAAAATACAGAACAACCATCATCTAGAATGCCAGAAAGCTGGCTGAATGAAAGTCCTACAATGAGAGAAGTAAAGAAGAAAGAACACTGAGACTGGTAGGTGTGGAGGCACAGAATGGGCTGGTCGGGCACCTTGGTATGCCGCTTTGTTAATCAAGAGGGAGATCGCCTCTGTGGAGGCTGCCTGAAGGAGCAAGGAGTCCCAGCCCCATGCCAGACTCCCAGCCCAGGGTCCCAGAACTGGAGAAATAAATCCCTATGGGCAGTAAGAATTACAGATTTTTAAAACCAGTGCAGCTGAAACCAATTTGGCTCAGTGGATAGAGCGTCAGCCTGAGGAATGAAGGGTCCCAGGTTCAATTCCGGTCAAGGGCATGTACCTTGGTTGCGGGCACATCCCCAGTGGGGGGTGTGCAGGAGGCAGCTGATTGATGTTTCTCTCTCATCAATGTTTCTAACTCTCTATCCCTCTCCCTTACTCTCTGTAAAAACTCAATAATATATATATATATATATATATATATATATATATATATATATATATATATATTTTTTTTTAAATGTGCATATTGGGGCCGATGGATACACAAGTTGCTAGAGACCCAGCTGTTCCTCTTAAAAGGCCAACACCGTGTATTGAATTTACAAGCTCCCACTTGCTTTGAGCTCCAGTGCCTGGCGAAATTCTGGGGGATCCAGACACATATGGGGAGAAACTGGGCTTTCTGGCATCAGGGCAGGAACTCAAGGGTGGTTTTCTCCCAGATGGAGATGTTCATAGTGGTCATTGTTCCACATACTGGGCCCTCCCAGGTGCAGGGCTGACTGGTAGACATTTCTGTTGGCTCAGCCCTGGAATTCCCTGAGACCCCACCCTACCCTATTTACAACTCCACCCAAGCTGTGTGTAGCAGCTTTTGCATATGAATGGTCTGTCCTTTCTCAGGTGAAAACTCTGTCAAACAAGCTGCAGCTGGGTCAGGGAGTCACAAATCTATCAATAAAAGGCCCAAGGCCAGGCACTAGCAGCAGCCTGCCTTGCTTCACAGCTGGGTCTCATCTGGGCACTTACAGACCCAATACAAAGGAGAGGAAGCTGAAGATCTCTCTGTAGCTCCTGCTGGGTGGCCCCAGGCAGTGACTGACTTTGCACCTCCTTGGAGACCCAAGAGCCAGTGTACCCAGTGGCCAGTGTACCCAGTGGCCACTGTAAGACCATACCAGATTACAACTCTTCACATTCATAAGTGACACACACAAAGGGAATAGTCAGTGAGCACCAAAGCCCCACTGAAGCAAGTCCTGCTCCAGAGGGATGTCTCCTGCACAGCAGCTCTCTGCTGTAGTCACAGCCAATTGGCCTGGAGGTCAATTCCTCTCAGTGACACCAACAGCTATTAAGGCTCAACTCCAACAAAACTATGCACACACCCCACAAAAGGGTACATTAAGAGTGTCTATTTTAGGTGATTGGGGAAGCTGAGCCACTGGGCCCTATAGGACACCTACTACATAAGGCAACTCTATCAACTCAAGGAGACTTACCAGCTACCCAGCACATAGAAACAAACACAGAGAAGCAGCCAAAATGTGGAGACAAAGAAACATGTCACAAATGAGAGAAACGTAAGAAGGCAAACTACTGGATATAGGGTTCAAAACCATGATTATAAGGTTACTCAATAATCTTCTAGAAATGTCCAAGGGACTTAGTGAGACTTTCAAGAATCTTAGTGAGAATGAAAAAAAAAAAAAAAAGGCCAGTCAGAAATAATCATACACTGAGTAAAATAAAAGTAATATACAGGGATTCCACCATAGAATAGAGGAATCTGAGAATCAAATCAACAATTTGAAATATGAGGAAGCAAAAAAACACCCAACTAGAAAAGCAAAAAGAATCCCAAAATATAAAAGATAGTGTAAGGAGCCTCTGGGACAACTTCAAGTGTACCACCATTCACATTAAGGGGGGGGGGGCAGAGGAAGGTAGATAGCAATATATTGAAAACCTATTTGAAGAAATAATGACAGAAAACTTCCCCTACTTGGTGAAAGAAATAGACTCACAAATCCAGGAAGCACATAGAACCCCAAGGAATAGGAATCCAAAGAGGACCACACTATGACACATCATAATTAAAATTCCAAGGGCAAAAGACAAAGGATCTTAAAAGTAAAAAGAGAAAAGCAGCTAGTTGCCTACAAGGAAATGCCCATAGGACTATCAGCTGATTTCTCAACAGACTATACAGGTCAGAAGGGAGTGGCAAGAAATAATCAAAGTGATGTATAGCAAGGACCTACAACCAAGATTACTCTACCCAGCAAAGCTATCATTTAGAATTGAAGGTCAGATAAGAAAAATCTAAAGGAGTTCATCAGCACCAAACCAGTATTATATGAAATGTTAAAGGGTATACTTTAAGGAGAAGAAGAAAAAGATAAAAAATATTAACAACAAAATGACAACAAATACATACCTATCAACAAATGAATCTAAAAATCAAAATAAACTAATAAGAAATCTAATGAGCAGAATAAACCAGTGAATAAAACAAAAGCATGGAAATGGGACAGACTGACAATTCTCAGAGGGAAGCAGAGAAAAAATTAAATGAAGATCTTACATGCACACTAGAGTCCTGGTGCACAAAATTCATGCACTCGAGGAGAGGGGGGTGTCATTCATCTCAGCCTGCACCCTCTCACATTCTGGGTGCCCTTGGGCGATATCTGACCGATGACTTAGGCAGTCGGACATCCTTAGCACTGCTATGGAGGCAGGAGAGGCTCCTGCCACTGCTGCTGCACTCACTAGCCATGAACTCAGCTCAAGGCTTCTGGCTTAGAGGCACTCCCCCTGTGGGAGCACACTGACTATCGGGTCAGCTCCTGCATTGAGCGTCTGCCCCCAGGTGGTCAGTGTGCATCATAGAGACCCGTTGTTCTACTGTTTGGTCGATTTGTATATTAGCCTTTTATTATATGTAGACAGAGACAAAAGGGTTGTGAAGGCCTGGGATGGGGAGGGAACTGATGGAGTGGTGCAATGGGGGGAAGGAAGAAGGGACATCTGTAATAATCTCAACAATAAAGATTTAAAAAGAAGAAGAAGACAAAAAAAAAGCTCTCCTGTGATTCTAATGGGGAACCAGAGTTTAGAATTATTGCTTTATAAATTCCATATTTATTGTTATTTTGTTTTCCTGCTTGTCTTCCTCACTAAAACTGTAAATTTCAAGAGTGCAAGGATTTTTTCACTCCTTTATGTGTGTGTCTCTACTGTCTTGAACAGTGACAACCACACAGTAGCTGACCAACAAATGTTTGTTGAGTGTGAAAGCAAGAGATTTGAAATCTTGATGTACTTTACAAATTATGAGCAGTTGGGTAAGACATAGACTTAGGGTGGGAGAGGCTGAGTGATGAGAGATTAAAGAGAGAGGAAGAGAGAGGGGAATTACAAAAGAGAGTTAGACTACAAAGGCAAGGTATACCATGAATGGTAAGGAATTGGAATATGGAGAGAAATATTGAAATATGGAGGTTCTGAACTCATATAGTGATCCTGATGACTGAAACAAGTGAATGAAGTCTATAAATGTTGTTCATATTACTCTTTCAGTGAACCCTTCTATACTGGCAAACTCTCCTCTCCCCTTGCACATTGCTATGGTACTTAACCTGATATACTTCTTCATGGTATTTATCACTTTGTTGCTTGTCTTTTCTTAAATATACTATTACCTGACACAAAACCTAAGTCCTGTGAAGGCAGAACTTTTTGTTCATTTTGGGTATGGTTCTATGCTCAGGGCCTGGTGCATATTAACTACTCAGTAAATATTTGTATGGCATGAATTAATTAAAATTTTGAATGCAGAGGGAGTAAGAAGAATGACCTGTTTTGATGATGCTGGGCTTCTGATAATCCATTGGTTATTTTTTTCCAACTAATTTCCTAATTACAATTAAACCTTAGTAGCATAAGCTTCTAGATTTTTGTATCTATTCATCAATTACCACAATATCCTCTAAACCAACCTCTCTGCCTCCAGATTATACCAGTTCACCCACTTTTGTATTCTGGTTTGAAACATTACTATATATTTTCTTGCTCAAAAGTCTTTTTTTTTTTTGTTTTCTATTTTCCTCATAATTAAACTAACTCCATAATATGAAATGCAAGGTTCTTCTTTCTCTGACCTCTTATTATATCCAGCCTCATCTCTCATCACTACTTTGTTCACACTATACTTTAACTACACTACCATTCTTCCCTTTTTATTCATTCATTCAATCATTTAGTCAACCTTAAACAAGTCTTTATTGAACGGCCTCTAGAGGTCTATTGTAGCTTTTTAATATGCACAGTCAATGGGATAGTCAGAGGTCCTACATTGTCTTCTCTTTACTGATTATTATTGTCATATTATCGTGTTGGTAACTGTTTATGTGTTTGTTTTCCCTATTGGTTGGAGGATCTTAAAATGCAGAACTGTATCTTATTCTTCTGTATATGGGCATATCAGGAATACACTGAAAGGTTGATCAAAATCTATTAGTTGAACAGTAAACTACTAGTATAAGTTAAAATGTTTAAATGAATTATAATAATACTAGAGGACTGGTACATGAAAATTCATGCACTGGAGGGGTATCCCTCAGCCCACCCAGCTCCCTCTCACAGTCTGGGAGCCCACAAGGGTGGGAGGTGACCTAGCAATTAGGAGAAGACAATGCTGCTGCCACTGCTGGCAGTGCAAGCCTTGGCCGACCCTGGTTACCTGAGCCTTGGGCAGCCCTGGGTGGCTGGGGTGCTGAGGGGACTAGGGGACTATGGAGACAGGCATGGTGAGCCCTTTCCATGTACTTGCTGCCACAGTGAGCTGAGGGAACTGGACACTGCCATCTTGTAGCTGTGGGTGCTGCCATCTTTGAGGGTGGGGCAGTCAATTAGCATGTACCCTCTTTATTGGCTGTGTAAGGTGCCTTTTTGTGAGAGTGTGAGGGTCAATTAGCATATTCCCTCTTTATTAGATAGGATTAGCAAAAGTAAGGACCTGTGCTAGCCCCTGTCATTGCTCTAACTATATTTTGGTCATTTATTCATTCAGCAAACATTGATAATCACCTATTTTATGCTAGGCTCTTATGTGTTTAAGTGTCCCCTTTAGCCCCTATGCTGATAGCATAGTGCTTGGGACATGGTAAGTGCTCGGTATATAACTCTGGATTAACTGAAAATATCTGCAAAAGAGAAAAACTGCGGTCCAGATTTTGTGCCCAGAGTTGCTTTCTAGAGGTAGTGGCACTATGTAATTCAATATTGAAATTTTAATCAGAGTAAGGATTGTCGGAAACCAAACATTGTTCTTACTAAATGGATGTAAACAGGAGGCCAGAAGGCTGGTCAACCTTAACTGCTCTGAAAGGTCAGAGCTAATCACTCAATGTTTAGTTGAAACATTGTTGGCTGAAACAACCTCTACCTGTTTTGTTTCATGTTAATTTCTGTTTTGTTATTTCCTGCCTAAAGGCTAGGGGTGTATCCCAAAGCCTTAATAAAAGAAAGAAAAAGGCCAGAGCAAGTGGCAGCCCTTTCCACTAGGAAGGCTCCCACCTGGCCCCCCAATATCACCAAATTAATGCTTTCTGGCCTCTCATTTTGTTTGCGTGCGGCCTCCTTCAGAACCCGAACCCTGAACCGGGAACCCTGAACCACGCGGGACGTGGAAAGAGGTTCCCACAAAAGATTATTGTTATTAATGTATTGAAAGATTTATAAGCTGTCATTTTCTTCATTGAGGGTGGTGTATATAAGTATCCAAGAATGCTTTCTAAATAAGTTCACCTTTATTTATTTGGAAATATAATATGGCATGTAACTCTCTAGATACTATTCTAAGACAAAAATAAATCAGATTTAAGATTTTTAAAAATCTTAAAACCAAAGTATGCCACTAATGAAAATGAACAAATTTTTTAAGGTATGCCAGAAAACAGTAAACAGATATGGTAAATATGTAACCATAGACATCCAATAATTAAGGGAGGACTAAGGATAAGGGAGCTACTTTAATAAGCTAAATCAACAAGGTGAGGTTTGGCAGTGATACTGCAGTTGCTGGAATGACTAGAGTTATTATTTGAAAAACATAAACGGTTTATATCTCTACCCAGGTTGGTGAGAACAAATGAAATAAAATCATTGCAAGAGCTTCCTAGAGAGGCACAGGAAGCTGCTGGGAGTGAAAGTGAGGGAGGGTGGGTGCTGGCAGAAGCTAAGGCTTCTGTCAAACAAAAGGAAATAGCACTTCCGGTCACACAGTCATCGCTATGCGGCTTTCTTCAAGGTGAGTGTAAAGGAAGGGTCTGTAATTCTCATAAGCGAATCCGCAAATATGCCAGGGAAGCTTTCCCGCTTGTTGCAGCGTGGGGTGGAAAGAAGAATTCATCCCAAGAGTAAGAAAGATGTTTCTGATGCTCGTGGTTCCAATCGCTTCATTATCTCCTCCTAATCCTCCGGAGATGGCAGGTCATCAGCCCTACCCCCAACCCCCTACCAACTCTGCGGTCCTTTTATCTCTGGTCATTCTTCACTTCTCGTCTTTATCCCAGATCCTCTTCCTGATATTTCTGAGCCTGGCTCATTCTCTCTACCACAGATTTCTTTCCTATCTCTTATTCCTACCTCCCACTCCACCCCCTTTAAGCCTCAACTTTTGCAAACCCCTTCCCCCACTCTGAACCTACATCCTTCCTTTTCCCCACTTCCTACACCAGTATTGTACTGTCCCTGGAGGCTTCTGATGTCTCCTGTCCCTGACCTGCAGAGGCTAGTGATTCATATACTGTACAAAATCAAGTGTGACTTCATTTTCAAGGTCAAGGTATTTCTTTAAAAAAAAAATAAGCAGAGAAACAGAAATTTTAGAGCCCTGAGACAAAGGGACATATCAAATTATTATGTCCTTTTATTTATATTTTTAAACTCAACAAAATTACACATTAGGTCTTGCAATGGTTTCAGCCCTCTATTCATGACTTTTTTTTTTAACTTTTAAATTTTAGCATAGAATTGAATCGCCAAATCTTTATAAAGTGGCAAATATAGCGGGTTTTGCCTATCCCTGGTGTCAGCTTTAGAAGGTGGAAGCTTTCCATCCCCTTCAGAACTTCTCATAGAACAGAAAGGGTTGACAGATATGACGTCCAATTACTAATGTATTATTTCATGAGTTGGGTTTATTATGAAAGTCATTTTCTGGTCTTTGGCAGCACCATTGAACAGCAAGCTGGCAGATTTTTCAGACAAAAAAATTTTCCTAGGGGTTTTACAAGTATTAGTTATTTTGATGCATTGTAAATTTTTTTCATACTTCAATGTGAAATACGTATATTTTGCTGTTTCACTTATCATGATCTTGTGAGAAGATTAGCTGATGGTCACAATTTATTATTTCAATTCTTTAGTCAAGGGAAGGGAAATGATCATTACATTTATAATAAGGTTCAGGGTTTCGGGCTCTAAAGGGGAATTTAACCAAGTATCTCCTTGAACAAGCAGTTCATTCCCTTCTCTTGTAACTACTGAGTTATGCTTGCCAAAAATAAAAGGTGATTCTTTTTTCAAGGCCATCTTCAATTCTTTTAGAATAAACTATTAGTAGAGGTTTTATGATACAAGAACACTTAGAAACCTTTCCAAAGGGTATTATTGATGTCTCTTTATTCTCTATTCAAATCATAATTTGCACAGGATTTAAATGTCATCACACTGCCTTCAACCACTGTGCATCCGTCCATCCATTCATTCAATGGCTTTTATTGAATAACTTTTATGTGCCAGACAGTGTTCTAAGCGTTGAGGATACAACAGTGGGGGAACAAAGCAAAAAATTTCCATAAGCTTGGAAAAGTTTTATTTTCATTTTCATTTATCTCAAGGTAGTTTTTCATTTTCCTGTCTAATTTCCTCTTTGATTCATTGGTTGTTTAGTAGCATGTCATTTAGTATGCATGTGTTTGTGGTTTGTTTTTCTGGCTTTCTTCCTGTAGCTTATTTCTAGTTTCATGCCATTGTAATCAGAAAAGATTTAAGACTTTTTGAATTTATTGAGGTTTGTTTTGTAATATATCTTGGAGAATGTGCACTTGAAAAAAAATGTGTATTCTGCAGTGTTTGAATGAAATGTTTTATAAATGTTTATTAAGTTGATCTGGTCTAACATGACATTTAAAGCCATTATTTCCTCCTTAATTTGTTGTCTGGAGATCTACCCATTGATATGAATGAGGTATCAAAAACCCTTAATATGATTGTACTACTGTGAATTTCTCCTTTATGTCCATTAATATTAGCTTTATATTTTTAGGTTCTCCGATGTTGTTGCTTTGATAGCTATGATTGTTATAGTTTCTTCTTGAATTGACCCCCGAAAACAAAGTCTTTTCAGCTATAGCTGAGAGAAAGTAAATGAATATGTAATAAATATGTAATAGGTTGTGATGGGGAGGGGCTGAATTGTTTTAGGATGGTCAGGAAGGCCTCTGGGTAAGGTGAAATTTGAACAGAAACCTAAAGGATGTGAGGGCATGAACTATATAAACATTTGTGGAAAAACAGGATACAGTATGTCAATGTCTCTGCATTTGTTGATCACTCTGCTTCCTAAGCACCACCCCCATTACTTTCTGCATAGCATTACTGCATGCTCAACTAATCTAAACTAATATAACCCATCCACATAAATTCCCCATATTCTCTTTCTTCTGGCTAACCATTAGGTGCATTGTCAGTTACCAGCCCCTCTAGGAAGACATATCTCTATCTCTATCCTCAATCTATTTCTTGGTGGTACACTGTGTTCATAATATATTGCCCATAAATGTTTGGCAATGGTAAATGGCAATGAATTCATACCTCAATTAACAGACAACCTCTCAATATAGCAGGCCACCTTATGTTAAAAGCTACCCTCTGGCCAGTGTGGCTAATTTGGTTGAGCATTGGCCAGTGCACTGAAAGTTCACCAGTTCAATTCCCAGTCAGGGAACACTCCCAAGTTATGTACTCAATCCTCAGTCAGGGCTCATGTGGGAGGCAGTGGATCAATGTTTCTCTCTCTCCTTCTCCCATCCTCTGTCTCTAAAAACAATAAAAAATAAAAACCACCCTCTAAGATCAGTATTATCATTGTCATTTTACTGATGATAAAAACAAGACCCAGGGTTGGGTATTAATTTGCTAAATGGTGGTAGAGTTCATGGAGTGAAGGTCTATAAGATACTGATTTCTAGCCTGGTTCTGTCTTTCTCCATGCCTGTCTGTCTCTCTGTTCACTAGTGAGAAATAGAAAAATATATGGAAGATTTTATTATTTTACAAGACATAATCTGGGTATAGAAATTTCATTTTTAAAAACATTTTTATTGATTTCAGAGAGGTAGTAAGAGGGAGAGATACCATCATCAATGATGAAAGAGAATCAACGATCTGCTGCCTCTGCATGCCCCCTACTAGAGATTGAGCCTGCAAACCAGTCACATGCCCTGACATTGAATTGAACCATGACCTCCTAGTTCATAGGTCGACATGCAACTACTGGGCAACACTGGCTGGGCTAGAAATTTTATTTTTAAAGCTTATTTTCACAAGTCAGAATATGTCAGGGGTTTTAATTATTTCCTAATCATAAATATTAAAAAGTGTGATAACTCTTTTTACTTGAACATTTTCTAATAAAAAAGTTTAATCAAGTAGAAGTTAAAAGAAGAATACAATAGTAACTATATCCTTAAAATTTTAGGAACCTCTATAATGCTATCCATAGTGGTTCTATCAGTTTACAAACCACAAGCAGTGAATGAGAATTCCTCCAAAACTTGTAATTACTTGTCTTGTTGATAATAGCCATTCCAACAGGTGTGAGGTGGTATCTCATTGTAGTTTTGATTTGCATTTCCCTAATAGCTAGTAAAGTTGATAATATTTTCATATATCTGTTAGCCATTTGTATGTCTTCTTAGAAGACAGGTCCTCTGTCCATTTTTAAAAATATATTTTATTTATTTTTTACAGAGAGAAAGGGAGAGAGATAGAAAGTCAGAAACATCGATGAGAGAGAGAGATTGATCTCACCTCCTGCACGCCCCACTGTGGAGATGTGCCCGCAAGCAAGGTACATGCCCCAGACTGGAATCTAACCTGGGACCTTTCAGTCCACAAGCTGAGCCAAACCGGTCTTGACCCTCTGTCTATTTTTTTTTAAATTGGATTGTTTGTTTGGTGTTGAGTTGTATGAATTCTTTATATATACTTGAAACCTATATAATCTTCTTAACCAACTAGAAGCTGGTGCACAAATTCGTGCACAGGTGGGGTCCCTCAGCCTGGCTCGCTATCGGGGCTAATTGGACTGACTGGCCAACAGGAGGGACTGTGGGAGGTTGGCTGGCCACGGGAGATTGGCTGTGGGAGCGCACTAACCACCAGGGGAAGCTCCTGTGTTGAGTGTCTGCTCCCTGGTGGTCAGTGCGTCATCATAGTAACTGATTGACTGGTTGTTTGGTCCACTGGTCATAAAGGTTGCTTAAGCTTTTCTATATATATGTCACTCTGAACCTAGATTCTAAAGTTGTTAACTTTTGCCATATTAGTTCACTTGTTCACTCACTTGCTTACTTTATTCATCCATTCATCCATTTTTTAATTGAGGTATAATTTATCTATTTTGGCTGAATTATTTCAGATTTGCAAGCATGATTTCTAAGTAAACTTAAGTACACACAGAATGGTGCCCTTATCATAAATATACAACTCAAAGCATGTTTACAATGTAAACACAGCTGGATAACTACCATGGAGATTAGGAAATAGAACATAATTAGTATCTGAAAGACCTTGAATGTATCCTCTCCTAATCACAAGTAAACTCCAAATTTATCACAATTCTTATTTCTGTTACTAATTTTGCCTGGTTTTGGATTTTTATAAAAATGCTAGAGGCCTAATGAATGAAAATTCGTGCAAGAGCAGGCCTGCCTTCCCCTAGCTGCTGGCACCGGCTTCCCTGCGGCACCGGCTTCCCTGCGGCACCTGGGACCTGGGCTGGCTTCCCTCCAGCCACGCGCAGGCACCGGGCACCCTGGCTGGCTTCCCTCTCGCCTGGCTTGGTCAGGAAGGACATCCCAAATGATGTCTGGTCTAATTAGCATATTATTATAGACAATAGCGTAGTCTGCATTTTTTTGTATGCCTGGATTTTTGGCTTAAGATTTTGTTTTTGAGATTCAACCATGTTATTGGGAGTAGTAGTAATTCCTTAATTCTCATTGACATGATTCCATTGTGAGAATATATCACAGTAGATGGGCATTTTCACTGCTTCTACTTTGGGATGGCAAATAGTACTATGAACATTTTAGTACATGTCTTTTTGTGATATATGCACACAATTCTGTTAGGCATATACCTAAGAGTAGCATTGCTGAATATAAGTCATGTATATGAAGAACTTTAATAGATATTGTCAACTAGTGTTCCAAAGTGGTCATACTAAAAAACTCCCAAGAGAAATGTTTAAGGTTCCAGTTGCTCTATAATATTGCCAGCACGGTCATTGTTTTCTTTTTAAGGAAGAAGTAGTCAGTCGAGTGATTATAAATATCTCATTGTGGTTTAAATTGCATATCTCTGATCACATCTGTACATCTTTCCATGTGTTTGTTGGCCTAGATATCTTTTATGGAGTGCCTATTCAAATCTTTTGACTGATGTTTTATTTTGGGGCTTTTTAAAAATTGATTTAGCTGAAACCAGTTTGGCTCAGTGGATAGAGCCTCAGCCTGTGGACTGAAAGGTCCCAGGTTCGATTCTGGTCAAGGGCATGAACCTTGGTTGGGGGCACATCCCCAGTGGGGGGCGTGCAGGAGGCAGCTGATCGATGTCTCTCTCTCATCAATGTTTTTAACTCTCTATCCCTCTCCCTTCCCTTCTGTAAAAAAATCAATAAAATATATTTTTAAAAAATTGATTTATAAGTGATTTTTCTAAATTAAGTATGCAAATATTTTGTCAGATATATTTACTGCAAGTCTGTGGTTGTTTGCATTTTCAGTCTCTCAATGGTGTCTGGTCAAGGGCATGTATCCTGGTTACGGGCACATCCCCAGTAGGGGGCATGCAGGGGGCGGCTGATCGATGTCTCTCTCTCATCGATGTTTCTAACTCTCTAGCCCTCTCCCTTCCTCTCTGTAAAAAATCAATAAAATATATTTAAAAAATGTAATGTAACATGACATTATGTACACATATATAGATCTGTGCATACACATGTACATAGTGCTGCATGTCTATAGTTCTATATGTACATGTATATTCAGGGGTCATCTCATTACCACAGGTCTAAAATACAGACTAGTTCAGTGGAGATGCATTTCCTAAGAAAAGCTGAAGAATGGGAAAAGGTTAACAAAGACTCTTTCCTTGACCAAACTTTAGTCATGCTCCTCTGAGCCCTCTTTTCTACTAGACCTTATCCTTGGTCATTGTCTTTGGCCTGCCCAGCCTAGTTTTAGAAATAATTCTGCTAAGTCAATTTAGGGGAAATTCCTGCCACTCTTGATATCTGATCACCCTGGACTCAGCAAGAATCCTGTCGCTTTAGTAAAAATTCTTCTATCCTTGATGTGTCCTCTCCCTCTCAAATCTGCTTCTTGGCTGTCCTCAATGGTCTTTACTTATTCAGTGTTAAGTTTAGTCCAGTCTCTCTTCCCTTTTGCAATAGCCTTGACGTCAAATTAATTCTTAATAAAGTTTTTCCTATCGTTTTAACAAGTCTCAGGATATGTTTTTCTTTAATGGGCTACATAAAAACTTTTGCTTATTATGCTGTTCCTTTTCAAAGCTCCATCAGTTGGCACTGAGGACCAGTTGTGTACCTTTGAGTATCCTGAGAATTCCTCTTCTTCCTGGAAATTCTAAAAAGAGAAAATGAGACAATTGCTCAGCTTCTCCCACAATTAGAATGTAGCTTTAATAGTTTTCTCTTGGAAGGTGGAATGACTGAAGATGCTTATCTCCTTTTATAAGTTTCTCTGTGTCACGCACTTGTATACTAATGAACATGGCTTGCAGTTAGTTCACTTTTAAAACTAATATCTTGAACTTTTTAATATAACACTTCTCTACATGACTATGTATGATGTGACTGGGAGGGTTCTGTTACATTAAGGATATAGGGGAAACCAGACCAGTGACTCTATATGGATCAGTGTTGGTGAAGGCTAAAGTGCAGAGGGCCAATAATGTAATTGGTAAAAGTGTTGATGGAATGTAGACTATCATGTCAAGGATCTTATCTATGAATAGATAACAGGTGGTACAGGTATAATTTAAGGATGAGAGATTGAATGTATTTACACGTTCTATGGGGGAGGAGCTGATAAAACAGAGGATTAAAATACAAGAGGGAAAGGGATAACTGGAAAAGCAAGAAGTGGTATAGAGAACATGTGGAAGGACTGGCCATTTATAAGAGAAAGAGCATCATCAATTCTGATATCAAGTTAAGGAGTGTCAGAAAAGCATGTTTTTGAAGTTTTGGAAAGGCAAGATTGAGAATTTCTTCCTTTGTGTGCCTATATTTCCTGTGAATACATAATAATGGAGTATGAGAGGAGATGCTACAGGTCAGAGGAAAAAAAGAGGAAGGTGCAGAAGGAAGATGGCGACCGGCAGGAAGGTAGGGAGATAGTGTGAGAGAGTGAGGAGGCCATAGAGGAGAGTGTAAACGTGTGTAGTGTGTGTGTGTATGAGCTAGGGACAGTTAGATTCTTCAGGTCTCCCAAAGAGCTGCCACACCGGGCAGTCTTACAGGCGGAGCCCTGCGCACAAAGCAGACACTTCTGGGCAGCCAGTGTGGGCCCAGAGACCACGCCATCTTGAGAAACAGAGCTGCTTGAGACTAGGATCCTGCCCTCAGCGACACCAAGTCACGTCTGAGACGCAAACCAGGACGCTGCAACCACTGGGCACAGAGAACTGCCACCACAGCTTCAGACCAACAGACAACAAAAATCCAGACTTCCAGGCTCCTGGGTAGCGGCATAGTAACTGATAGAACCACCCCTCGCTCCAGCCGCAGCGCCCCCTACGGGAATTTGAGCTTGAGAGCACCCGCACTGCTACTGGAAGTTGAGAGACTGGAATCTGCTCCCCGTATCGCAATAAGGCTACCAAACCCAAAGCCCAGACAGGGCGGCAGTACCACCTGATTTCTATTCTGGGCAAGCGCACATGGAAGTCAGTTTTCCACAGCGCAGGCACTATACAGAGCTATTGTTGTTGTTGTTGTTGTTGTTGTTGTTTTAATAAATATTTTATTGATTTTTTACAGAGAGGAAGGGAGAGGGATAGAAGGTTAGAAACATCGATGAGAGAGAAACATCGATCAGCCGCCTCCTGCACGCCCCCTACTGGGGATGTGCCCGCAACCAGGATACATGCCCCCGACCGGAACCGAACCTGGGACCCCTTAGTCCGCAGGCCAATGCTCTATCTACTGAGCCACACCGGTCTCGGCCACAGAGCTATTGTGCAACCCAGACCCCATGGTGACCGGGACACAGATTCTCCAGGCAAAAGGCAGCACTGAGCACCACAGAAGCCACACGTGAAAGGTAGGGGAGGGTAGGAGAAAGGAGGAGAGATCAACCAAAGGACTTGTATGCGTGAATATAAGCCTAACCAATGGACGAACACCAAGGATGTGAGGGCATGAGTGGGGGGTGGTGGTTAATGGAGGGATGAGGACACATATGTAATACCTTAATCAATAAAGAAATTTTTTTAAAAGAAGAGGAAGGTTACAACCTTCTGAAGGCAATGAGCGAAGATTAATGGGCAATAATAAACACCTATTTTGGGAAAAAAAGTGTTTTTAGTTTTGTCGTTTTTTCCAGTTGTGCTCAGCTGCCAAGAAGTGGGAGCAAGGAAGGCAAACGTTGCGTTTGATTTTAGACTTGTGGATGTGGTAGTGATGATTGTGGATGGTAGAAGGTGTGAGGGGCTATGTGGATTGTTGTGGTTACTGATCAGATTTATTCAAGTTATAGAACATGTGATCTAATCTCATCAGGGACGAGTGTATTCTCAGTAGGATTGTATGTAACCTTAGAAAGAGAAGCTTTTCGAATATGTAGGTGGGTATGGGGAAAGTTGTGTACAGACTTCAAAACCCAAAGAGCAGCCTGACTGGTTTGGCTCAGTGGATAGAAGGTCAGCCTGCAGACTGAGGGGTCCCGGGTTCGATTCCGGTCAATGGCATGTCCCTTGGTTGGAGGCACATCCCCAGCAGGGGATGTGCCAGGAGGCAGCTGATCAATGTCTCTCTCTCATCGATGTTTCTAACTCTTTATCCCTCTCCCTTCCTCTCTGTAAAAAATCAATAAAATATATATATATTTTAAAATAACCAAAGAGTACATGTTAAAAAGGTGGAATGTCAGACAAAAATTGTAGTCTGAGTAAAGTGTTGAAGTTTAAGGTTTCAGAGGAAAAGTAGTGTTGGATGATGACAAGGTTCAGTGGGTGGGTGAATGGGAGTAGAAGAGGTCTAGGAAATATGAAGCTAGGGCAATGAACAAAATAGGTAGGGGATCATAAAGGTAGTGAGAAAGATATAGGGTGTAAGAGTGGAGAGGAAGATGCTATATTTTGTAGAAGAAGGGGTAAGTGTAGCTGAGAGCAGATGGCATGACAACCAAGGAGCAGAAATTTTCACAGCAGCGAGAAAATTTAGGTAAAATGGAAGCAGGGAAGGCCAGCATGAGCAGGTGACCTTAACCAGGTTTGCAGCCAATCCCTTAAATGGCCCTGGCTCGGTTTCAACTTAGTCTGCTTCACGAACTTTGTGGTATGTGTCTGTGTGCGTGCACACCAATAACCAGGGCCAGAAAAGAACTAGACTGGTGCTAAAAATCTTAAATGTAAGGGAAGTTAAGATAGTATTATATACTGAGTGACCAGATTATTATGACCTCTGGATACATAATAATTTGGCCACTCAGTGTATATCCTATATAATAAAAAGCTAATATGCAAATTGTCCCCTCAACCAGGAGTTTGACCAGTAGGCAGGCAGGGCCAACCGCTCATGTCCCCTCCCCCTGGCCAGGCTGGCCGGACCCAACCCATGCATGAATTCATACACACACACACACACACACACACACACACACACACACACAAAGTGGCCGGATTATTATGCATTCAGAGATCATAATAATCTGGTCACTCAGTGTATATTGATTTCTATAGTAGGAGGGACTTGAACAAGTGCCCTTGGCAAGTTTAATGGAAATGGTGCTGCTAGTTGGACCCTGGCTTGCCCAGGTGTCGGTCCCTTTCCAAGAATCCTATTGCAAACAAGTGTGCATAGCCAGTCCCCATAGCTTTTCCACAAAGAAGTGGATACTTGCCGAGACTAGTTTGGCTCAGTGGATAGAGTGTCGGCCTGCAGCCTGAAAGGTCCCGGGTTCGATTCCAGTTAGGGGCATGTACCTTGGTTTCGGGCATATCTCCAGTGTGGGGCGTGCAGGAGGCAGTTGATCGATGTCTCTCTCTCATCGATGTTTCTGACTTTCTATCCCTCTCCCTTCCTCTCTGTAAAAAATCAATAAAATATATTTTAAAAAAAAGAAGTGGATACTTTTCATGTTACAGGATTTCTCATCCCAGAAAGGTTGAGAACACATGCTGTTAAGAAATGCTTTACTTGCTGAAACTGGTTTGGCTTAGTAGATAGAGCGTTGGCCTGCAGACTGAAAGGTCTCAGGTTTGATTCCAGTCAAGGGCATGTGCCTTGGTTGCGGGCACATCCCCAGTAGGGGGTGTGCAGGAGGCAGCTGATTGATGTCTCTCTCATCAATGTTTCTAACTCTCTATCCCTCTACCTTCTTCTCTGTGAAAAATCAATGAAATATATTTTTTTAAAAAGAAATGCTTTTCTTTAAGAGAGTTGCATAGGAAGCCCCTAGATTCTTTCATTTTAAAAAATGTTTTTAAATTGCCCAAAGTTGCATAAAATGCAATTGTACACTAAAGTGGATAATTATAAAGTATCATGCAAGGTTATTATGATGTTATTGACTATATTCCCTGTGCTGCACATTACATTTATTTTTTCACAAGAGGTTTGTACCTCTTATTCCTCTTTACCTTTTTCACCCACCTCCCTCACCCCCTTCTCCTCTGGAAATCATTAGTTTGTTCTCTATATCTATGAGTCTGTATCTGTTTTGTTTTGTTTTGTTTGGGGTTTTATTTTTTTTAGGTTCCACATATAAGTGAAATCATACAGAATTTTCCTTCTCTGTCTGACTTATTTCATTTAGCGTAATACCCTCTATGTTGTTGGAAATGGCAATGTTTCATTATTTTGTTTGGCTGAATAATATTTCTTTTTAAAAAATATTTTTATTGATTTCATAGAGGAAGAGAGAGACAGAAACATCAATGATGAGAGGGAATCATCGATTGGCTGCCTCCTGCACATTGGACTGAGCCCACAACCCAGGCATGTGCCCTTGACTAGAATCAGGAACCTTCAGTCCACAGGCTGACACTAAGTCCACTGAGCCAAACCAGATAGGGTTGAATAATATTTCATCATATACATATATATTACAGCTTTATCCATTTGTCCAAAACAGACACTTAGGTTGCTTCATATCTTGCCTATGGCAAATAATGCTGCAATGAACACTGTTGTATTGCTTTTAGATCCATTCACCTTGCTAATCTATTTCTCTAGATACACTTTTTATTTATAGGTTTTACTACGTTTTTATATAACCTTTATGTAAAATATACTTAAAATTCATAAAACTTAATTATACAACTCAATGATTTATCATAAAATGTTTTTTATTTGTTAATGTAATTTGTGAATAATTGTAAGTTTTTACCTTTTAGTTGTTATATTTCTGTAAGTTGATGTCATTCTATATAAAATAAAATAGAATTTCTTTTTTGAAACAATTTTACATAAGCATCTCAGAACCCTCATGCTCTTATTAACTGTGTTTGATGTATACTTTTGAAGTTATCAAAGAAAGGAAGTTCCCTGTATTTGGAAATTCAAACAGAAATTAATAAAAGAGCCAAGTTATGCTAAGTTAATATTTGACAAAAGAGGCAAGAGCTTTTTCAGTTAATTGACTACAGTTCAGGATTTGGTCTTCAGCATTTATTAAATGTTTCAGTGAAGTTTTGTAATAAACAAGTACAAATTAATTTTCTGAGACTAAAGTAGATGTACAGTGTCCCAAAAATGTATACACACACTTTTGAATAATTACAGTCAGTGTTTATTGAAATACATTTTATTTTCATTTAACAGCTATCACACTGATAGGAATACATTTTTAAAAACATCTTTATTGTTTAAAATATTACATATAGTATTGCATATGTTACTTTTTCCCTCATTGACCTCTCCACAGCCACCACCCCCCACAGATACACAGGCCCACACCTCCCTAGTGTTTGTGATCATTAGTTATGCATATATGCATGCATACAAGTCCTTTGGTTGATCTCTTACCCCTGCTTCCTCCTCTTCCATCCTTCTGAAGTTTGAAGGTCTGTTCCATGCTTCTCTGGCTCTGGCTCTATTTTTGTTCATCAGTTTATGTTGTTCATTATATCCAATAGATGAGTGAGATCATGTGATATTTATCTTTCTCTGCCTGGCTTATTTCACTCAGCATAATGCTCTCCAGTTCCATCCATGTTGTTGCACCTGGTAAGAACTCCTTCTTTCTTAGTGCAGCATAGTATTCCATTGTGTAGATGTACCACTGTTTTTTAATCTACTCATCTGCTGATGGGCACTTAGGCTGTTTCCAAATCTTAGCTTTGGTGAATTGTGCTGTTATAAACATAGGGGTGCATATATCTGTTCTAACTGGTGTTTTTTATTTCTTGAGATATAGTCATAGAAGTGGGGTTAGTGGGTTAAATGGGAGATCCATTTTTAGTGTTTTGAGGAAACTCCATACTGTTTTCCACAGTGGCTGCACCAGTCTGCATTCTCACCAGCAGTGCACGGGGGTTTCTTTTTCTCTGCATCCTCGCCAGCACTTGTCATTTGTTGATTTGTTGATGACAGCTATTCTGTCAGGTGTGAGATGGTACCTCATTGTCGTACCTCACTCTCATATGATTAGTGACTTTGAGCATGTTTTCATGTGTCTCTTGGCCTTCCTTCTGTCTTCTTTCGAAAAGTATCTATTTAGGTCTGTTGCCTATTTTTTTTTATTAGATTGTTATTTTCCTTTTGTTAAGATGTATGAGTTCCCTATAAATTTTGGATAATAGGCCCTTATCAGAAATAATATTGGCAAATATGTTCTCCCAGGCAGTGGAAGTTTTTGTTATTTTATTGATGGTATCTTTTGCTGTGCAGAAGCTTTTTATTTTGATGTAGTCCCATTTGTTTGTTTTCTCCTTAGTTTCCATCGCCCCACGAGCTGTATTGGTAAAGATATTGCTATGACATATGTCTGATATTTTGCTGCATATGGATTCTTCTAAGATTTTTATGGTTTCCTGTCTTACCTTTAAGTCCTTTATCCATTTTGAGTTTATTTTTGTGTGGTGTAAGTTGGTGGTTGAGTTTCATTTTTTTGCATGTATCTGTCCAATTTTTTCCAACACTATTTATTGAAGAGACTGTCTTAATTCCATTGTATGTTCATGCCTCCTTTGTCAAATATTAATTGAGCATACTGGTTTGAGTCGATATCTGGATTCTCTATTCTATTCCATTGGTCTATATGTCTGTTCTTGTGCCGGTACCAGGCAGTTTTGAGAACAGTGACATTGTAATATAGCTTGATACCTGGTATTATGATCCCTCCAAATTTGATCTTTCTCAAGATTACTGCTGCTATTTGGGGTCTTTTTTTTTTCAGATGAATTTTTTTTTAGAATAAATCACTTTATTAGGGAAGGTTCAGTGTCAGGAAATGCCTCTCCCCTAGCTCCTAGATCTATACTCTTCCAGCTCACCTTCCCTTTAGGCACATCTCAGGCTCTGCTCTGTGGGGTTAGTTTGGCTATTTTGGCTACACTCGGCTCTTCTGAAGAGAGTTAAACCTAGCCCAGAAGAGTCAAGCCTATCTCTCTATTCCTGTAAGTAATCAAATGAAGAAAACATTCCTTAACAGAGCACAAGGCTAAAGGAATTGTACAGAATTTTGAGTGCTCGTGATTTCTTACCTTTCTATCCATCTGTGATCTCCCTCAACCACTTATCCCACTGGGAAGTCTCCATCCCGGCCTTGTTTTCTCAGAAAGCTAAATCTGCAGGAAGCTAAATCTGAAGAAACAAAGCTACTCCAGCTAGAACCCACTTGGATGGGTTCTCCTTCATCTTCAGGTTGAAAATTCGTATATAGGTTGGTCCCCGCTGACATGTCTTCTATACAGGACAAGAGTAGACACTGCTACAAAAATCTTGCTTGTCTGCAGGAATGGCCTTGATGAGCATCATAGGCATGGAGGGTGTCAGATCCTTGAGCTTGGCCTCTGTAATGACCCCAGCCTGTGTATCCCAGTGAGCACCTTCCATGAAGAGGCAATGGACATAAGGCTCCTTCCTGAGGAGGAGAACCGCTAAAGTCCTCTCGGTTCTTCTTCATCATGTTACATTGCAGGGCAATCTGATCTAGTGGCCACTCATTCTTGCAGGCCATGGACTGCATTTTTGCTGTTAGGAAGGACTGGGAGTTGAAGAAGCCTGTCAGCCACACTGTGGAGGGCATTTCAAAGTTGCCTACCCAAGCCTCCAACTCCTTGATTTGGCTGAGGAGGTCCAAAAACCAGATGGCCAGGCCTGCTGTGGAAAGGTAGGCTCAGGGCTCTGGCACAGTGTCTAGGTAAAGGTTTTTCTCTAAATTCTCCATGTCACTGGTCAATGTCAGCTCCACCTTCAGGCCGAGGTGCAACTCCCTCAACGAGCAACGGATCATAACATAAATATCTGTGGGCGGTCTCCAGCCCAGCCGTGACCCACAGGTTGAGAACCACTAGCAAGCAGGATCACCTAAGACCATCGGAAAACACAGATATTTATTTTTAAAATATATTTTCTTGATTTTTTTTACAGAGAGGAAGGGAGACAAATAGAGAGAAACATTGATCAGTTACCTCCTGCACACCCCCTACTGGGGATGTGCCCACAACCAAGGTACGTGCCCTTGTCTGGAATCGAACCTGGGATCTTTCAGACCAAAGGCTGACGCTCTATCCACTGAGATAAACCGGTTTCGGCGAAAAACACAGGTATTTACATTACGATTCATAACGGTAGCAAAATTACAGTTATAAAGTAGCAACGAAAATAATTTTATGGTTGGTGGTCACCACAACATGAGGAACTATATTAAAGAGTCACGGCATTAGAAAGGTTGAGAACCACTATAGATCTTTGAGGTATGCATTGGTATTTTAATGGGGAGTGCATTGAATCTATAGATTGCTTTGTGTAGTATGGACATTTTAATTATGTTGATTCTACCAATCCATGATCAGGGTATATTCTTTTATTTGTTTATGTCTTCCTCTATCTCTTTTTTTAATGTCCTGTAGTTTCCTGACTAGGAATACATTTTCATGGTCTACCCTCTCTTCATCACACTCCAAGCAGTTTGGGGCAGCAAGATGTAGTTGAAAAATATTGGACTTTGTAGTCCATTAATAGGGATTTGAATCCTAGCTCTTTGCACACTAACATTAGACAAGTTATTTCTTGAGAATTTAATTTTTCTTACTGATGAAATAAAAATCATGAACCTGCCAAATTTAAAAGAAATATATCCATCCTGGCTAGGTTGCTCAGTTAGTTAGGATGTCTTCTGATAGGCCTGGTTAGGGTAAACACAACTATCAACCAATGAATGCATAAATTAGTAGAACAAATACCCCCCCTCTCTCATACACACACACACACACACACACAAAAAAAAAATTTTTTAATGTGCTAAAAATAAATATAATCTCTTAAAGTGTTTGTTATGTAGCAAATCTAGCAGAATCGTGGGTTTGTATTTGTTTATCCATGCCTGTGTGAAAAGAAGAAAGTGCCAATATTCTCTCCTAAGTTGTCAAAATGATCTTAGAAGTATTCATATGTTTCAAAATATAGAGATGCAATTACAAATTTATCACCAGATGTATTAGCTTTCTAGTGTTGCTGTAATAAATTATGACAGATAATAAACACAAATTTATTATCTTGTAATTCTGTAGGTGAATGTTTTAAAATCAAGGTGTTGGCTCCCTCCAGAGGCTCAAGGGGAGAATGTTTCCTTGCTTTCTCTAGCTTATGGAGGCTACTTGAATTCTTTGGTTCATGATCCTTTTCTTTTAGTCTTCAGATCCAACAGTATACAGCATGCTAAACTCTCTGACTCTGACCTTCTACTTTTATTGTCACATTTTCTTCTGACTGATCCTCCTGCTTCCTTCTTATAAGGGCTCTTTTCATTAAATTTAGCCCATTAGGGTAACCCAGTATATCTTACCCATCTCAAGATCCTTAATTACATATACAAAGTCCCATTGGCCATGTATGGCAATATATTCATAGGATCAGGACATGTACATTTGGGGAGGGCCATTATTCTGCCTACCATACCGAGCTAATGAATTTCCAAAAGACACCTCATTAGAATTATGAATTTCTTCTGTAGGTTATTTTCATAGAACAAAACATCAATTTCTAAAGTTGTGGGAGTCTTGATATAGAGGGAAAAACTAAGATGGCGGCATAGTTGAACACCTAGACTGCTGCCTCACACAATTTCAAAACTACAGTTAAAAGACAGAACTACAGGAAGGCTGACTGAGTGGAAATTCTACAACTAGGAGGAAAGAGAGGGGCTCACAGAGACTCAGAGAGCTGCAAAAAGCTGAGGTATAGAGACACACACATGGAGAGGATGGGTGGCGAAGGGCCTGGCTGGCTTCCTCTAGTGGGAGGGAGACAGAAACTCCCAACTGCACTGAATCCCAGTTCTGACTGCACTGGACCCCAGTTCTGGGCAAGACTCATAAGGGGGGAGCCTGGACTGTCGTGAAAAGGGAGGAGTGCATGGAAACATAGGGAAAGCCATGAAAGGCAGAGATCTGGAGATGCGCGCAGAGAGGACTGACTGCTGATTGTGCCACTGGCCTTCTCTAGCAGGAAGAAGACAGAACCTCCCAACTGCGCTGATATCCAGTTCCGACTGCACTGAACCCCAGTTTGGGGTGAGACCCTGGGAACCTAGATTCATATGGGTCCCCAGAGCACACAGAAACTCAGGGGAGCTGGAAAGGCAGAAGTCTGAAGGCACGAGAGTGCAAGTGGGTGCAAAGAGGGATGCAGTGATTACCAAGGGACACTGAGACCCAGGGGCCATGTAGGACAGGGCTGATGGGAAGCCAAGGCTGTGTGCTCAGCCCTGAGACTCCACACAATCCATGTTGTTTCAAATGGCAATATTTCATCTTTTATGGTTTAAGTTGTCCTGTGATAACTTTGTACTCCTTTTCACTTGGGACTCTATGTTTTTTCTAAATATTTGATTAGGTTTAAGTATGACATACCATTTGTTATAGTTTTCTGTTGCTTAGAAATAATTTTAAGTGTGATATTGATTTTCTTATCCATCATGAAATAGTTATCTTACAATTGGTGTTTGCTAACAATAGTCTTTGAGTTCTTTTTTGCTATCAGCTGATCCTGATGATTTGCTTCTTTATCTAATTCAAAGCTCAAGGATCACAGGGCAAGTAATGTAATTCAACCTGAGCTGCAAAAGGGCCTGTTCCATCCATCCTCTCCTCAAGAGGGTAATCCTTTGGGGTCTCTGGACTTTTAATTGCTGTCTCCTTTGTTTTTTAAGGCAATAAATATGGAAGATATATATTTTTAAATGGACAAATGTCCTCAGGGCAAAAATGCCTCCCTGCTTATTTACTTTTTTAGGTTCTCCTTTTCCCTTGGTGTTGCCCTGACTTATGTTCCCATATTTTATTGCCGTCTTTTCATTGTTTCAAAGTAGATGTTACTTCTCTTCCACCAATTCTTCTTTGTTTTCAGTTTGAGGATTTATCCAAACAACTTGGTGGGCAATTACCGCAAACAGGAAAATTCCCTATAACCCTTCCTATATTTTCTTTGACATTAGGTTTAGGCTCCAAACTCCTTACCTTTTGGGTTTTATTTTCTTTACTTTGTAGAGAAAAACATCCATTGCTTGGAAAAGTAGAAATACTTGCCCAAGATCACATAGCAAATAAGTAGTGATATTGGACTTGACCCAGCTCTGTCCAACCCTGAAGTCTGTGTGCCCAACCAGTTTAATGCATTGCATCCTTTGGATGCCAGTAGTTTATGTTTCTGGATTGCAGGACATATTTCTTCTAGGAGGAGAATAAATGACTCATTGTATTTTTTTTATCAGGTTTTAATTCCTCAAGATTTATACTCTGTCCCTAGCTCTTGGGAACATGCATTTCTGTGCCTCTTTCACAAAGCCCATGCCAGTTTCTAAGAAATCTTCATAAACAACAGACCCCATCTAACACCCTCCCTCTATCTTTCAGAACTGAATTTTGGGAGATTTAGTATCCTAGCTCTAACCACAAAGTTTCATTTTCTTTTCAACTGCAGGATTTTCCACATCAAAAGACCAAGATGAATTCCCTGCTGAATTGAGAAAGAACTAGAGCAAAGTGATCCAAGAAGAAATCTTAGATGAGCCAAGGTGGGAGAATGAGACAGGTAGGGGCTTGAGAACTTACAGCTTTGTGAATGTTAGAATCGTTTTTGAATTTTGGTTGGTCAATGCCCACAAGGCACCTTGACATGGTGGAAAAAAACAGGACCTTTGGATCCAGACACACTTGAATCGACTAAGTCCCCCTACTTACTAATCCTAAAAGTTTGCATAAGTCAGTTCCCTGAGTATTAGTTTCTTTATCTACACAACTGGAACAATAATACCTCTCTCTCAAGGTTCCCATGTGAAATATAAATAATGTATTTCAGTTAAGTGTTTGTGGTTGGTACATGCTTACTAAATAGTTGTAGTTGTTATCATTATAGTTGTAACTGTGTGGGTGGAACATTTTCCCTTCTAGATTCTTTGGCTAGTCTAATAAGAAAATAGACATAAGACATTTTAATAGGAGAAAAGTTTAATCTCATGTGTACAAGAGCTCCATAAAAATATGAGAACTCAAAAAGTGACCAGAGAAGGAAGCTTTTATAATTTTCAGATAAAGAAACAATAAATTTGTGAAGATTTGACAAGGCAGAGGAGTTTGGGCTGGGCTAGTAATTGGTAAAGATTTAACAAGGTTTGTTTATATAGCCTTCTGGGACTAAATTCCCTCTCTCTGCTGATAAGATGCCTTCTACCCTTGGAAGCTTTATCTCCTGCTTTTCATGAGGACAAAGGAGAGGCAGAGTATCCTTTCTTAAGCAACTTTAATTCAAAATAATTAATATGACAATGTAGCATATTTTGGGGTGACATTTAAACCTTGATACCCCTCTCAAGCTTTCCATCTGGTGAGTGCCATAACACCAGGCAAGGGAGGGTTCTTTCTTTTCCTATTTGTGGTTATCTTTGTATTTTCTTACCCAGTTACTTCTCTCTTCTTTATTGCTTCTCCTTCATCAGTACCCTGAAAATGAATATCTTGCTTTTTACCTTCTTCTAAATCTTTGCTTTTCACTCTTAGTCTACATATTCAATATCTCCTCTGTTCAGATAATTTTTCCTACTTAGTTGAATCTCTTTCACTGTTTCTGTATTGACCTCACTTCATTTCTCCTAATCCCTCTCTCTCTGAGTTGGGAGGCCACCAAAAATGAGCTGAAGCCACAAAAATCACTGAAACTTAGCGGGCCATAATTTCCTGATTAATTTTCTTTCTACCCTATAGTAGCAGTTTCTTTTCTTTTTAAAAATATATTTTAATTGATTTCAGAGCAGTAGGGAGACAGAGAGAGAGATAGAAACATCAGTGATGAGACAGAATCATGGATCAGCTGCCTCCTGCATGCTCCACACTGGGGATCAAGCCTGCAACCTGAGCATGTGCCCTTGACTGGAATTGAATCCGAGACCCTTCTGTCCACAGGCTGATACTCTATCCACTGAGCTAAACCCACTCATGCCCCCAGCCTCGCAGCCTGCAGCCCCGCCTGGCACCTCACCTTGGCCTGGTGCGGTCCCCTCACCTGCTCTACCATCCCGCCTGTGCACTGATTGATTGGGGTTGAGTTTCCCACTGCCACTGCTAGTCACTGTCAGTGGCGTGATTGGTCAGGGCCTGGGCCACCCAGCCCAGCTCCCTCAGCACCTGGGAACCGGGCTGCAGCCCCCTCTCCCCCGCTGCAGCTGCTGGTCTTCATCTGCGGGGTGATGGGGCCCCTGCTCACACCCACCTTGACCTGGTGTCACCCACTCACCTGCTCCACCATCCTTCCATGGTCCAGCTCTCATTGGAGCCCATCAGGGCCAGCAATGTCTCCGCTACTACCCGCTGCCAACATGGCATCACCCACAACCTCCATATTCTGTGCCACCCCCTGGTGGTCAGTGCTGTCATAGCAAGCCATCAAACTCCCAGTTGAACGACCACCCAAGGGGTCAATTTGCATATTAGGCTTTTATTATATAGGATTATTGTATTATTTTACATAAGAACAATTATAAACCTACTTTTGTACACCCCTGTATGTATAGTTTTATATCCTGCTATATTAGTTTGCCAGAACTGCCACAACAAGGTACCACAGACCAGGTAAATGGAAGCAATAGTTAATTCTGCTGGGTGAGATGAAAGTTGTGTAGAAGTTTTCAGGTGGTATGAACAAAGGCACATTACATAAAATCATTCGGTATTTATACTACGTTTTGGTATGTTCAACAATTTTAGTGTTGTTAGAACAGAGAGACTAAGAAAGGATATCTCTTGAATGCTGAACAATGGAGAGATATTTGGAGATTTTAATCAAGGAATTAACAGGAACATATTTGCATTTTAAAATGATCCCGTGGATGAGAATGTGATGGATACTTTGAAAAAAACAGAATTGGTACAGGGAGACCATATTTGAGGCTACGATAAAAGAGGAGAGATGTTGAAGCCTGAGTCAAACAAACCAGTGGGAATGAAGAGAATACATACATGTGAGAAATTAAGGACTCAGTCACTGACTGGATTTGGGGGCAGGGCAATGGAGAAGAATATATCTAGGATGCTCCTTAGTTTTCTTTTTGATTTTAATGGTTGAGATGTAAAAGCCATTCCATGAGCTGGAAAATTCAGAATGAGGAACAGGATAAGGGGAGAATGATGAGTTTAATTTTGAACATGAAAATTCTGAAGTGCCTTTGGAATGTCTAAGAAGAATGATCCAGCAGGCAGTCAGGAATTTATTCTGCAGCTGCGAGGCGAGTAGGATTACAAACAGATTTGGAAGTCATCAAGCAGAGAGGGGGCGCTTTTAAATAAGCTATTAATGATATTGCCCCAGGAGAGTGTCTGGCGTGAGAAATAAAAGGGAGGGTTGTCCAAGGAGAATCTTAGAAACAGGTGTTTTAAAGGAAAGCAAAGAAAACTGAGAATGAGTAGTGGGAAAGGAAGGAGGGGAACCAGAAGAAATATTGCTTTCTAGTTGTGCCCTCTTGTGGCAGTATGAGTTTCTTATTCACAACGAATGTCCTCTTTCTGTCTTTGGTCTTCCTTGTCCATAAGCATTTTGAACCCATGTTTCCAATCTTACTCTACTTTTAAGACTGGGGCTATCAGATCCTCTGATGGTCACTTCTCAAGTGTAAAACACTCTTTTGATTATTCTACAATTTAAGAGCAGCCCCACCAGTGTAGCTCGGGATGAGCATCCGCCTATGAACCAGGGAGTCACAGTTGGATTCCCGGTCAGGGCACATGCCCAGGTTGTAGTTCTATCCCCAGTGTATGTGGGGGGGGGGTGCATGGAAAAAGCAGCCAATCAATGATTCTTTCTCATAATTTATGTTTTTATCTCTTGCTCCTTCTTCCTTCTTCTCTGAAATCAATAAAATATCTACACTAATAAAGGAGGAAGATGCAAATTGACTGCACTTTTGCAACACCCTCCAGCCAATCAGGAGTGAGTATGCAAATTAACCCAACAAATATGATGGTGGGTTAATTTGCATATGTAGGCACTGAGTGCCATGGCGATGACACCAGCATTCTGCACCACCCCAGCCGCTCCGGGCCTCTGGGCAGAGTGGGCAGACAGAAAGGCGGCTCCAATTGAAGTGAAGGCAGTGCCAGCAGCCAGGGGAAGGAAAGCCCATTCTTGCACGAATCTTCATGCATTGAGCCTCTAGTATATATATATTTAAAGAACAATTTGGAACATCCCCTGCCAAATGTTACAGAAGAATGAAAAGCAAACATTTGGGGACCCTTTATTTTATACATATACATGCTCCCCACCTCTTTTTTATCTACTCTATTGGCCATATTAATTTCAGTAAATTCCATTTCTCATAATAACCCTTACCCTTGTAATTAAATGGCTCCATTTATCATTAAAATGCATTTATTTTATATTTTATTATAGTAAGCATAATATCTATTAGATATAGTATATTCTATATTATAGTAAGAACTATATATGGCTTTTAAACCAAATAGTAAACAAAAAGGCAGTATTTAGTTTCACTTCTTTAACCTCACCAGGGTCATATACCTGAAATAGCCAACTTTGAAATATATTAGCTGTTTCTTTTGTTATTTATCTCAATAATTCTAAACAGTACAGTTATACTATTATTTCTTGAGTTATTCATTTCATATATTAGCTATTGAGTTCTCATTATGGTAGATGAAGATTAAACTCACTTTTTCTCTCCTATTTTCCTTCTCCTTTCTTCTAATATAATTATAGCATACATTTTAGTTGATGATAATGTTTATATTCTTGTGATTGTGCAAATATTGTTTAAACAAATAGTGAATGCAATTACATTTCTTATACACATTTTATAATTTCTAGAGTTAATAATTGCTTTTCACTACTTTTTAAAAAAATGTATTTTATTGATTTTTCACAGAGAGGAAGGGAGAGGGATAGAAAGTCAGAAACATCGATGAGAGAGAAACATCGATCAGCTGCCTCCTACACACCCCACACTGGAGATGTGCCCGCAAGCAAGGTACATGCCCCCGACCGGAATCGAACCTGGGACCCCTCAGTCCACAGGCCGATGCTCCATCCACTGAGCCAAACCGGTTTCGGCTTTCATATAATACTGCCTTGGTGTTGATGAACTCCTTTAGCTTTTTCATATCTGTGAAGCTCTTTATCTGACCTTCAATTCTGAATGATAGCTTTGCTGGGTAGAGTAATCTTGGTTGTAGGTTCTTGCTACTCATCACTTTGAATATTTCTTGCCACTCCTGTCTGGCCTGCTTAGTTTCTGTCGAGAAATCAACTGACAATGTATGAGTATACTCCCTTGTAGGTAATAACTGTTTTTCTCTTGCTAATTTTAATATTCTCTCCTTGTCTTTTGCTCGGGGCATTTTAATTATGATGTGTCTTGGTGTGGTCCTCTTTGGATTCCTTTTGTTTGGGGTTCTGTGTGCTTTCTGGACTTGTAAGTCTATTTCTTTCACCAGGTGGGGAAAGTTTTCAGTCATTATTTCTTCAAAAAGGTTTTCAATATCTTGCTCTATCTCTTCTTCTGGCACCCCCATAATTCGGATGTTGATACACTTGAAGTTATCCCAGAAGCTCCTTACACTATCTTCATATTTTTGGATTATTTTTTCTTTTTGCTTTTCCAGTTGGGTGTTTTTTGCTTCTTTGTATTTGAAATTTTTGACTTGATTCTTGAAATCCTCTAGTCTGCTTTTGGATCTCTGTATATTATTCTTTATTTCAGTCAGTGTATGCTTAATTTCTAGTTGTTCCTATTTCATATCCTTGAGGGTCTCATTAAATTTATTGGTAGTTTCTAGAAAATTCTTGAAAAACCTTATAACCGTGGTTTTGAACTATATATCCAGTAGTTTACTTTCCTCCATTTCTTTCCTTTGTGACCTGTTTCTTTGTCTTCACATTTTGGCTGCTTCCCTGAGTTGATAGAGTGGCTTTGTGTGCTAGGTATGCTATATGGCCCAGTGGCTCAGCTTCCCCAGTTATCTGAGTTGGAGACTCTTGGTGCACCCCTTTGTGGACTGTGTACACAGCTTTGTTGTTGTTAAGCCTTGATTGTTGTTGGTATCACTGGGAGGAATTGACCTGCAAGCCAATTGGCTGTGAAGATCAGCTGTGTCTATGATGGGAGAATTTCTGTGCTGGAGACACCTTATGAGGCAAGACTTGCTTCAGTGGGGCTTTGGTGCTCACTGAGTCTTCCCCCTGAGTGTGTCCCTTAAGGATCTGAGGAGTTGTCATCTGTATGGTCCCACTCTGATCACTGGTACACTGGCTCTTGGATCTCCAAGGAGGTGCTAATTTAGCCTCCGCCTGAGGCCACCCAGCAGGAGCTATGGAGAGATCTGCAGATTCCTCTTCTTTGTTTGGTGTTTGGAGGTGCCCAGATGAGGCCCAGCTGTGAAGCAATGCAAGCTGCTGTGGGGCCTTGGGCCTTCTTTTGGAAGTTCTGGGTCTCTCTGACCCAGCTGCAGTTTGTTAGGTCACTTTAGATTTCAAAGGACCAGGCCATTCATATGCAAAAGCCTCTGGGCACAGCTGGGGTGGGGCGGGGTCTCAGAGAATTGACAGGGCAGAGCAAACAGAAATGGCTGACCTTCAGCCCTACCCTAAGAGGCCCCCGGGTCTCAGTGTCCTGTGGCAATGGCTGCAAACACCTCTGAGAGAAAGCCGCCCTCGAGTACCACCCGAAGCCAGACAGTCCATTTTCTCCCCGTATGAGTCTGGGTCCCCAGAGTCTCACCCAGAACTAGAGTTCAGAGAAAATCAGGAACTTGTGTCTCCCTCCTGATTGAGAAAGAAAACTGTGTCCTCAGTTGCCTGCCCTTTATGTGTGTACGCCTCCGTACCTCTACACTTTACTTCTGTATCTCTGCACTTTACTTCCACACTTCCTCAGAGTCTCAGTGTGCTTTTCTCTTTCCTTCTAGTTGTGGAATTTCCACTCAGACGGCCTTCCTGTGGTTCTGGGTGGTGTCTGTTTTGTGTTTTAGTTGTAGTTTTGAATTGGTTGTGCGAGGCAGCAATTTCAGGTGTTTACCTATGTCATCATCTTGGTTTCTCTCCTAGTTTTTAATTAAAAGGATTTTTTTTACCCCTTAAGAAATGGTTCCCTGGTTTGTCTTTCTTTAATAAGGCCTCTGTGTTTACACTCATTTCTATATTCCACACGAAGGTTTGCCATCCCACTCCATGCAAGATGGAATGTGCCAAAGAAGATAGACCGAGTTGGCACCTGCTCACCATCATCCTGACTAATTAAGTAGTGCTTACTCTACTATGGCAACTCTAGCCCTTCAGAATTTAGACTACCTAATCTAGGGGGAATCTGGGGTTTAGGAGTGGTGGGCATACAATTTCCTAATCTTAAATGCTGCCAAGTGTTTGTCTCAAGTGCTAATCAATTCCAAACTCTAAGAAAACTTTCTGTAGTGTTCTGTATTTTCTGCTGTTCTCTTTGCTAATAATGCCAGTAAAGAGAATTTAAATGATTTCAGTTGTCCACACCATGTGGGAATTGTTAAGGGATCAATAAATATCACTTGTCTTCCCGGCCTAGGCTCAGAACTAATTGAAATATAAACTTAGGAATTATCTTTATTAATAAAGCTCATTGAAGAAGACGGTTTTAGTGTGGACTTCCTAAATACTGTACCCCAAAATTAGACAGACTTACCAAGACAATTGTAAGCAATGCTAAAAAAAAAAAAAAGTAAAAAATGTAACATTCCAGGTAAAAGGCAGTCCCCTTATTGCATGGCAAGGAACCAGTCAGAAATCATGTTTTCTATAGACATACAGACGCCTGAGAGAAAAGCAGAGAGCAGGGCTTGTGCCAAGAACACTGAGGTATTTCTCCCAAACATACTAATCACATAACTCATTCCTCCTTCTGTCGGCAGAAAAGCAGGAGTGTTCGTCTAGTTGAAGTTCTTCCACATGGAAACCTGAGACATAAAGATTAAGTGTTCCTTCTAATACAGCTCAGTGATATATTCAGTATGGCCATTTGCTCAAACCTGTCTGTCTTTTCAGGACCAAAAATATCACAACTTTGCTGTAGGAAAAAAAAAAAGCTATTAGGATATTTTAGGAAGACTTAAGTATAGTGCAAATAGCTTAACTGCATAGTATCATATTAAAGACACATCCATGAAATATTGGAAATGCTGTAACCAAATATGAAGAAATGCTTCTTAAAGGGAAATGTACAAAAGAAATTCATTCACAACTATCTACCAAGTAGGAAGACTATAGATTATACCTTTCGAGCATGATATGTTCCTCTACTTGCTAGAACTTTGAGGTGAAGCTTTGAGTAAAAATTTCTCTATTATATCTCGGTTTCTGTAATAGCCACATATTGGGAAAGTGAATGAATATGGGGGTTTTGGGGGAGAAGAGATGGAAAAGAAGAAGGAAAGAGAAAATTAGAAGGAGATTGAAGGAGATGGGCACAAAGTATCAAGTTGTGAATAAACTGGCCCACATGTTTGATACAGAGATGGGGAAAGTATTGAGTGACAGTGGGATAGTAGGGGTGATGTGAGCAAGGTATATGTGAAAATGGTGATAATAGGGACAGCGTGAGTAATGTGGAAGATGGTATGAAATCACTGTGAAAATGAAGGCCAGGGCAATGTAAATGATAGTACAAGACCAGAATGTGCTAATATGTGATAATGGTAGTATGGAGACAGTGTATTATGGAAGATGAGAATTGTGCATGTGCATGGTTGTGTGGGAGAGTGGGAAGGGAGAGACAATAGTACGAAAGGACACAATGATAATATGAAACTGGAGTCATTGTGCAAAAATGTGGATGGGACATTTCAGGTAATAATAGGGTGTAGACAGTGGGTAGAATGGGGAAAAGTGTAATATGATGATAGAAGATAGTCTCACCTCACTTCCCCCTAATCTCTCAGGGATCTTTATTCTTCATTGCCTGGTATACAATGTTTTGAATGCCATTATTCCATATTTGTGTCCTCCTTTTTTAGTGTGTGTGTGTGTGTGTGTGTGTGTGTGTGTGTGTGTGTTTTCAGGTTGGAGGGTAAATCCAGTCCCTGGCTTGCCTCTTAGGAAGTTATAGGGTGAAGACTTGCTAGACAATTTCTTTCTTTTCCTTTCCTTTTCATCTTCTCTCCTCCTCCTCCTCTCATTTTTTGAGCTAGTTGGTTTTCTCATTGCTGACAATGATCAGATATAAATAACAGTTGTACTTTTAAAATTTTGTTATCAGATTTGGAGAAAGAGACTCTGTAAGAACGAGAAATTTCTTCAAAATCATGGATTTGAGGAAGATTTTGGATCATAGGCAATATGACCATATATTTCAAGAGTAAATCTTCATGGTTCATAACTTAAGAATATTCTGAGTGTAAAGACAAGTTAAAAGGGCAGATTAACCTCCCTTCAAAAGACAGAGATTTAAGGCTTGGGATGGACACTCACTGATAGCGTTGGCTCCCAGTCAGGGAGCTTCCAAATGTTAGAGTAACTTCTATAATCTCAGACACTGTCCTACATGACGATGAAACTATACATAGGAAAGTAGCTCATGGTGTGGGTCACATTATCATAACTTCAGCCCAGTGTCAGAGAATATAGGTCACCAAGGTCATGATGGTGAGAAAATATAAGTAAAAAGCATCGAAGAGCCTTTAGCCAGGCTTCAGATTTTGTTAACATCAGAAAATTCATCCACAGAGATAAACCCTAATAATGAGTGGCCATGGGTGAGCTTTCAAACAAGAGTTCAAATGTTGTTTGGTACAGTTGAACGCATAGTGAAGGGAAGCTGCAGTAATATAGTCAATGCTGAAAAGCCTTTAGGAACACATCAAACCTGAATGATCATCTAGAATTTTAATCTGAAAAGAAACTATTGAATATCCAAAATGTGATAAAATACTTTCCTCTGTTCTTATCCCATGAATGGTCTTTCAGTCTCTAAATGGTCTTTGGATCCTTCCTCACATGCCTTTGACAAAGGGGTTGCATGCCTCTCATCTCCTCAAGGGAGGGAGAAAGACTTTTTCCCAAACCAAGAACTCGATAGATAAATTCTTCTCTAATTCTTTCTAGTCTAAGTAAATTTGACCTGAAAAAATAACAGAATGATTAATCATTAATGTGACTAGTCCTTTGTCCCCATGTGAACTCTACAAGATTGTGTTCAGAACTCCTTGGTGGCTCTCTGTAAAATATGGAGATACTTGGATAATACGTATGAGGGGTGTATGACATGTTCAGACAAAATCAGGCTCCAAAGGGATTTTTTAGTAAAAGACAAAACTCAATTCAACAGCTACCTGCTTCAATAGACATTGGTGATCCAGATATGGCATTAATGCTAACATGGGTATATGAAACTCAACAGTATAACCCAACTTGATGTTTTGACACTAAGATCCCATAACTTAAACACAATCCCAAAGAAAGAGATGAGATAAACTCCATACTGCTAGACACTGAGTTTCAACCACTCAAGATTGGGAACGTGACTTGGAATTTAAGTTGAGTTAGAAAGAAAAAGAAAACTTTCCTGCATACCTGAATTTGTCAGATAATATCCATACCTGATGAAAAACCAGTAGCCAGCCGAACCGGTTTGGCTCAGTGGATGGAGTGTTGGCCTGCAGACTGAAAAGTCCCAAGTTCGATTCGGGTCAAGGGCATGAATCCTGGTTGCGGGCACATCCACCATAGGGGGCGTGCAGGAGACAGCTGATCGATGTCTCTCTCATCGATGTTTCTAGCTCTCTATTCCTCTCCCTTCCTCTCTGTAGAGAATCAATAAAATATATTTAAAAAAGAAAAAGAAAAACCAGTAGCCAGAGATGTATGATAAATCCTGAGTATTCCAAACACATTTATTTTAAAAATTGGGGCACATGACTCTTTCTAGTTGGAAACCACAGTGGTTTTATATCAAGGCAAGAGTGACATTATGTGGAAAAGGAAAAAATGGCGGTGGAATAGACAGACATGTCCCGAGCCTTGTCCCTGAGCAGACAGAGAGAACAGCTGAGGGTCGCACTGGCAGTGTTTGTTGACGAGTTAAGGGACAGTTATACTCCAGGAGAAGGTGGGAGACTGCTGGACGGGGCTCCCCTGACCGGACAGCCCCTACTGCTGCTGAGTTCCCTGCCTGAACTGCCAGCTCAGACGCAGAGACCGTGCCATCTTGAAAGGAAAAGTGGATGTTTACGGAAGTCTGAAAATCTACAGCTGCAGTACCTAATGAATAGCTACGAGCCCCAGAACACCGGTCCCCAATTGGCACAAACACTCGGATTCAGAGGAGCTCTACACACCATATGGAAAGGTCAGATTTTGCCTGGGATAAGGAGAGAGAGGACTACATAATGAGACACCTGGAGAAGAGAGACCATGGGCAGACAAAGAAATAGCCCACATATGAAAGAAAAGCAGGCATCACCAGAAAAGGAAGTAAATGAAATGAAGGCAAGTGACCTGCCAGAGAAAGAATTCAGAGAAATGGTCATAAGGTGGCTGAAAAGAATGGAAGACATATTCAACAATATGAGTAAGAACCAAGAGGAAATGAAGAAGAACCAAGAAGAAATGAAAAATGACATCACTGCTGTAAAGAACTCAATAAAAAGCATCAAAAGTAGACTAGAAGAAGGAGAGGACCACATCAGTGAGCTAGAAGACAAGGTAGAAAAAATACCCAAGTAGAGCAGCTTCTAGAAAAAAAAAATTGAAAAGCAAGAGGAGAGCGTAAGGGAACTTTGGGACAACATGAAACAAAACAACGTCTGCATAACAGGGGTTCCAGAAAGAGAGGAAACTGAACAAAGAATAGAAAATCTGTTTGAAGAATAATGACAGAAAACTTCCCTAATATAGGGAAGAAAAAGCCCACACAAATCCAAGAAGCTCAGAGATCCAAGCAAAATGGACCCCAAAAGACCCGACACCCAGGCACATTATAATTAAATTGGCAAACACCAACAACAAAGGAAGAATCTTAAAAGTGGCCAGAGAGAGACAGAAAGTTACCTACAAAGGAACCCCCATCAGACTAGCGACTGATGTCTCAACAGAAACTCATCAGGCCAGAAGAGAATTGAATGGAGGGATCTGAATCCAAGAATACTGTACCCAGCAAGGCCATCAATCAAAATTGAAGGTGAATTCAGGAGCTTCACAGACAAAAAAGGACTAAGGGAATTTATTACAACCAGACCAGCAATGCAAGAAATGCTAAAGGGTCTGCTATAAAATTTTAAAAAAATAAAAATAAAAATTTTTTAAAAAGCAAAGAAAAAACACAAGGGTAAAGAATAAAAGTGGCAACAAATGAGCACCTATCAATAATAACTTTAAATGTAAATGGATTAAATGCTCCAATCAAAAAGCATAGGGTAACAGATTGGATAAGAAAACATGACCCATGTATCTGCTGTCTACAAGAAACCCACCTCAGAAAAAAAGACGCACACAGACTGAGGGTGAAGGGATGGAAAATGGTTTTTCAGGCAAATGGAAATGAAGAAAAAAAAAAGCTGGGGTAGCAATATTTATATCTGACAAATTAGATCTCAAAGTGAAGGATATAACAAGAGATAAGGAAGGCCACTTCATAATACTAAAGGCAGCAATCCAACAAGAACAAATAACTCAGGTCAACATATAGGCACTCGATACTTGAGCACCCAATACATTAAAAGCCCCTGGAAGATATGAAAGGAGAGATTGACAGCAATACAATCATAGTAGGAGACTTTAATACCCCACTATCACCTTTGGACAAATCCTCTAAACAAAAAATCAGCAGAGAAACATCATTCCTAAATTACTCACTAGACCAGATGGAATTAATTAACATCATCAAAACATTTCACCCCCAAAGCCACATAATATACATTCTTTTCAAGAACAATGGAAATTATCCAATCTGGCCAAAAGAGAAATATATAGGCTGACATATAAAAATAAACAGCCTTGGAGACTCAGACTATTATGAAAAATTTAACATAGGGGTCATCACAGTCACGGGAGAAGGACTGAAAAAGAAACTGAATATTTCCCATAGACCCTGAAGAAGTTGCTATATATTATTTGAAGAAGCTGAGCAAACTTCAAATAAGGTAGTCAAAGAAATTCACACCAAGAGAAGACTTCTGAAAGCTAAAGATAGAAATCAAAAATCTTGAAAGCCACCAGAGAGAAATGACAATTTTACCTATAGAACACCAAAACAATGACAGCAGATTTCTCATTAGAAATCATGGAGGCCATAACATTTTTCAAATGCTGCAAGGAAAGAACTGTCAAACTGGAATTATATAGCCAGTGAAAATATTCTTCAGTAATGATGAGGATATCAAGACATTTTCAGAAGAAGGAAACCTGAAAGAATCTGTCACCATCCTACCTATCCTAAAAGAATGTCTCAAGGAAGTTCTAGAAAAAGGAAGGAAATGATTTTAAAAAAGAATCTTGAACCATTAGTAAGGAAAAAAACAATAAAAAAGAGTAAAATATAGGTAAACATAATACTTTCCTTTTCCTCTTGAGTTATCTACATTATGTTTTACTATTAAAGCAGAAATTATAACACCATCTGTAGTTCCCAATGTATATAGATGAAATATTGAAGACAATTATATATATAATACATAATTTAATATAAATTATGTTATAAATTAGGGTAAAAATAGGTAAGCAGAGTTAAGGTTTTTCTATATTTCATTAAACTGGTATTATGTTGACACGAGTAGACTGTTACACGTTACCTATAATAATGTGATACCAATACCAATGACTATAAAAGTTTATGCAAAATTATATACTCAAAAAATTATAAGTAAATAAAAATAGAATTTATAGTCCATCTGGGGTGCTACAACAAAATATCACAGACAGCGTAGCTTACTAATAACAGAAGTTTAATTATCAGAGTTCTGGAAACGGAAAAGTTCAAGACCAAAGCAGTGCTGTGGTGACATTTAGTGAGGGTCCTCTTCCTGGCTCATAGGTGGCATCTTCTCACATGATAGAAGGGACCAGATATTTCGCTGAAGCCTCATTTAAAAGGCACTAATTCTATTCATGAGGGTTCCAGCCTCATGACATAAGCACCTCCAAAATCCCACCTCCTAATACTATCATTTATGGGGGTTAGGAAAGTTTCTAAAAATTAAAGTAGAATTTAGAAACTAATTTGCTAAAAACAACTAGCCCAGCTGAGTTTCAAATAGTAGCCAGTTGGATCCTATTACTGCCAGCGCTGAACACTGGATAGGGGATGCTTCCCTTGGCCCTACTTCCAATGTTGTTCCTAGATACTGGATTTTCTAGTGGCTTCTGCTCCTGCAACCACAGATATAGCATTGAATTCCATCTTTACATCTTCCAATCACTCTTTTCTGACCGAGTGTTAGATTGGAATTGTAACTATTTGTACAATAAAAGAGTTGACTCAGCAGTCCCGGGGTGTTCAAATCCTGTGCATTACACAAAAACATTTGCACACCCCAAAGAAAAGTCTGGTCCTTGACAAAGACCTGGGAGATAACCTCTAAGCCTTGGATTATCCTACCTGATTCAAGTGTCTTTGTGCACCTGGGGCTTGAGGCCAGACCAGATAGTTTATGTCAACAATGTGATTTATAGTGGGGCCTTGGACCTTGCAGTATTAGTTTGATCTCTGCATAGGCTGGAGACTGAGTAACTAAGGTCAGCCATGCAGGTGCTCCATTCCTACGTGACTGACCCCCCCAGTAAAATCCTGAGTACCAAGGCTCAGGTGAGTTTCCCTGGTTATTACACATCTTTTAAATATATTATATTGATTTTTTTTTTTTTTTACAGAGAGGAAGGGAGCGGGATAGAAAGTCAGAAACACCGATGAGAGAGAGACATCGATCAGCCGCCTCCTGCACGCCCCACAGTGGAGATGTGCCCGCAAACAACGTACATGCCCCCGACCGGAATGGAGGCTGGGACCTTTCAGCCCGCAGGCCGGCACTCTATCCACTGAGCCAAACCGGTTTCGGCTGGTTATCACACATCTTATTGGGAGATTTAAACACTGACCTTACAACTCCACTGAGAGAGGACAACTGGAAGCTCCTGCCTGGTCTTGTCCTGGACTGCACCCTACGTGCCTTTGATGATTTAAATCAGAATCCTTTCACTTTCATAAGCTATAGCCATGAATATACAACCATCTACTGAATTCCGTGAATCTTAGCAAGTCCCTGAAACCAGGGGTGGTCTTCAGTACCCTGCCATATTGGTAAATTCTATATCATATCCTCTTAACTGCAAAGGGAATGTGAAAAGATATGACTAACAGGCCTTTGTGGGTTTTGCAGTTAGAACTATTATGTAGCAGAACATACACAACGTATTACTTTATTAAAATGTGAAAGCAATGGAAATACATCAGCCCTAAAGACTTTTCAATAAGCATCTATAGGACTGTATAAAGAAATCCTAAGTCAGTAAAATAAAGACACAAGAAAATAGACAAAAGATTTACACAGGTACTTTACAAAATAAATTTAATAGGTCCATTAATATAGGACAGTAGTCAACAAACTCATTAGAGCCAAATATCAACAGTACAATGATTGAAATTTCTTTTCAAAGCCAAATTTTTTTTTAAACTTAAACTTCTTCTTATGCCACTTCAAAATAGACTTGTCCAGGCCATGGTATTTTGTGGAAGAGCCACACTCAAGGGGCCAAAGAGCCACATGTGGCTTGCAAGCCACGGTTTGCCAACTTATCAGAAATGTAAATTAAAACCCCAAGAAGATACCAGTAAAACACACATCAGATTGGCAAAGAACTTGGAAAGATGATAGTACCAAGTGCTGTGGAGTATGTCAATCTTACTCCTAGACATTTGGTGTCATGGGAATAAAAAACATTAAGCATCAAAATAGAAGGATATATGTACAAATATTTCATCGAAATGTTGTTTGTATGTGCCTGAAAATAAAATGAATGGCCATCAGTGGGGAAATGGTTAAATACAATGTAGCACATCCCTATCGTGGAATATTATGCAGCAATGTAAAAGAATGAATCACAGGTAGGCTAGCATTAACTAAGATAAATCAGGTGTATTAAGGTGAATATAATCTATTTTCTCAATCCTTTCACCTTTTTCACCCACTCCTTTAACCCCCTTCCCTTCTGAAAGTGCATATGACCTTGATTTTTAAAAAAAAAACATGGCTTTTTGAATATGGAAGGATATAAAAACGGTTGTTAAAAATGCACATCTGGCCGAGACCGATTTGGCTCAGTGGATAGAGTGTCGGCCTGCGGACTGAAAGGTCCCAGGTTCGATTCCGGTCGGGGGCATGTACCTTGCTTGCGGGCACATCTCCACTGTGGGGCTTGCAGGAGGTGGCTGATCGATGTCTCTCTCTCATCGATGTTTCTGACTTTCTATCTCTCTCCCTTCCTCTCTGTAAAAAGTCAATAAAATATATTTTTTAAAAAATGCACATCTGACAGATGAAGGTAGAGATGAAAGAAAGGAGTGGGAGATAATAAGCAAAAGTGCTATTAACAAATTTATGGCATATATAATATAATCCCATGCATATAAGAATATACTGTTTACAGGAAGGGGCATAAAAAGATTTACAGCTGTGAGTATACAAAATGGCTTATTTTTTTTATTATTTGTTGATTCTTATATTATTTTTCCATACAAATAACTGTAAACCTATTTTGTATGCATGAAGCATTATTTTAAATAATAGCATCAAAATCTTAATAGCAGTTATCTCAAGATGGTGAGATTGAGAGTGATGTTCACTTAATTTCTAAAATATGTAGATACTATTTGATTTTTTTAAAAATATATTTTATTGTGTGTTTTTTTTTTACAGAGAGGAAGGGAGAGGGTTAGAAAGTCAGAAACATCTATGAGAGAGAGACATCGATCAGCCGCCTCCTGCACGCCCCCTACTGGAGTTGTGCCCTCAAGCAAGGTACATGTCCCCGACCGGAATCGAACCCGGGACCTTTCAGTCCACAGGCCGACGCTCTATCCACTGAGCCAAACCGGTCTCAGGAATACTATTTGATTTTTAATGATTAATATGAATTATATGTAAATGAGGAAAAGTAAGTCACAGGAAAAAAAAAGTCTGCCTCAGATTTTTTGCTTGAGCAACGGGGTAGATGGTGGGGCTCACTCATTCATTAACAAATACTTTTTGAGCATGTAAAATATGCCACATGTCATTCTACCAGGTCCTAAGGATACAACAATGGATAAAACAAACAAAAATCCATCTTCCAAAAGTTTTTATTCTAAAGGGGCTAGAAGGATATGATTAAAGGAGAAGTGCACAATGTTGATGTAAAGGAGGATATATACAAAGGAATTAGTTTGTAATCTGTTAATTTTGAAAATACTACCTACCTGAAATTTATATAATGTTATTAACCAATGTTACCCCCCAATAGATCTATTTTTAAAATAATATACAAAGTCATGTTCATCAGAGAAGTGAGGTTGGCTGTTGAATTATGGATTTAGAAATCACAGTCCAAGTTCAGACGAGAGAGACACAGATATGGAAGCAGGTAGCTTATAAAATGGTGTTTCCGACCTCCTTTCCTGAGTCTGGTCACGTCCCACTGCAGACACTTTACAGAGGAAGTACTGAGGAAAAACAGGCAGCTGACAGGGGATGTTGCTATGCAACAGATGAGGACAGTCATCCAGCCAGGCAGAACTGATGCTGGCTGGCCCTTGGGGACCGAATGCCGGTCCTTCCTGGCATTCGCTTGCTTTCCTATGCAGACTCCTGAAAGGAGCCGATGCCACACAAATGGGAAATGGACAGAGATCTGCCTTGGATTTTCAGGAAGTATCCGTTCCGTTTGGGTCAGTTCACATGTCTGTATCATTTCCTGCCTTTGCTAGTCTCTCCGGGCATTCTGGAAGGACAGCAGCATGTGCCCTTGTCCTTGGTGAGAACCCCAGCAAAGCACTCCTTGCACTTCCCAGTTTGCACATGGGGACTCCAGATTCAAACAGAGTGACCCGAGGGGGCTCCCCCTGCTAGTGACAGGCTGGCTGGCACTTGATCACAGGAACTCAGGCTCAGCCTGGAAGGAACCAGGACAAACATTTACTCTGAACCGGGGCTGGCCACGGCTCAGACACACAAGTGCCTGATTGTCCTGGCCGCTCCAGTGGGCACCGGGAAAGCCTCGCGGGCAGCGTGTGGGTGCCACTCAGGAAAAGGCCTGACCGTGGGAGTAGACCCTAAAGAGCAATAATAGTATCATCCCTTTCCCCACACACCAGCTCCCTATCTTTTTCACAATGCATATGTCACTTCTATCCCGCCCATGCTATTGGCTTGCATGCATTGGCACATGGGGGGAAATATCGGATCCAGGAGTTGGGTGTTCAAAGCGGCCCAGGGGTAACTGCTGTGGAAATGGGGAGGTGCGTCTATAATTGCAACAAGTGCTAGATGCCTGCGAACTCATCTACATCAAGGCCCAGGGGGGAAAAAATGGCGAAAGAAGAAACACTATTGGAGGTAGAAAAAGTCTGCTGTAGAATAGACTCATGTGGAGTAGATAGGGACCTGTGTCCTTTTGTGTGCAGAGTATGACCTTAGGTTTCAGAGAATACAAACCTTGCTTGTTTGGGGCAGATATTGATAGGCCGTGGAGGTGGGTGTGGAGTTGTTGCTGAAACTGAAGCGGGGAGCAGGGTGCCTCGGTTTTCAGGCCAGCACTAGTGGGACGTAGATTTTGGAGTCGGGAAGACCCAGGCCCACATTTTGCATTTTTTTGTTTAACTAGTTCATGCATGCGACATGTCTGTGCGTCTTGATCTGTAAAATGGGGACCTTCACTTCCCAGGGCTGCTGGGAGAGGAAAGCAAGTCCCGGTACAGATCATACTGTGATGGAGAAGCTGTGACCTTCACACATGTGGTAAGTCAATGCCTGGGGCTGCACAAAAGGCAGGAAAGAAGCGGCTGATATTCACAAGTCTGGGAGCAGTTAAAGGGGAGGTCATATCGAGTCACGTGAAGACCATAGACTTTTTCTACTTCCAATAGTTTATCCTCTCTGGACATTTCTTTTCCTGGGCCACAAATCCTAGCACTTGTTGCAATTAGAGACCCCATCCAGACACCTCCTTAATAGTAACTTTCACGCGGTGCTAGGCAACGGGGTGGAGATGCATGCGGCCTGATAGGAGGAGCCAAAAGAGGGGAGGGCTAGACCCCAGACGCATTGCGGAAAGGATAAGGGGCCAGTGTGTAAGGCAAGGGGTGGGACTAGAGGCACAGAGCATCTGTTTTGGGAAGGGGATATAGAAGTAGGGGCGGGACCACTGTATACTGTAGACTGGTTGGTGGTGGCTTGGTGTGTTGGCAAAGGGGCGGGACTACCGCCCCGCTGCACATGCGCATCATGGTGTTCAGAAGAAGGCTTTTGTTGGGAAAGCGGGCGGGACTCTTATTTGGTCTGTCTGCTCCTGCGCATGCGTTAAGCCTCGTGAGGCGTTGAGTGGTATATTAGGAAAAGAGGCGGGGTCGTTCTATCTGCCGCGCTGGCATTTTCTCCTGGACAAGGAGAGGGTGCGGTTGCCGAGAACCGAGCACTGCAACCCGATTCTCTGAGTCGTGAAGAAGGGAGGCCACGAGGGGGTTAGGGTTGGGGCCTGAGGCAGGTGAGAATTAGCCCCCAGACAGGGCATTTGCCCCCTGGTGCGGGCCCCCCTATTTTCATCCCGATCCCTTTACCCTGGATTCTGACCCTCATTCTACTCCCCAAACCCTTACTCACACCCCTCACCTGATCCGTGTTCAGAACCCCTGTTCTCTCTCTGAATCCTTCCCGTCGTTCAAAATCTCTGCAGATTTCTGGTCCTCAATCTCTACTGTTAACACGATTCTTCTCGTTGGAAACCTACGTTCAGTTTCTCAAACGCGGCTCCCAAACCTAATCCCTGTAGACTCAAACTTTGTATCTGCTTTCCGAATCCTGAGGTGCGGCTTCGCCCCTTCTGTAGCTTCGCTGGATTCAGAACTTCTTTCTGAACACTTTACTTTTCCCACGTTGATTCGCTCTGTTCCCCTCACACTCCGCAACTCCTCCGTCCCCACAATCAAATCCCAAACACCCCATCCCCAAATTTGGTTTCTCTTATTTGCCCTCCATAGTATAACGTCCGACTCCTCCCCAACACTCCCCAGGCTCTGCTCTTGCCAGAGGGACTAGAGCCATGGCTCAGAAAATGGACCGTGGTGCGGGCCTCCTCAACTTCCAGGTGAGATATCTAACTCCTAATCCCCTCCCTATTCCCCCAGCAGTTACCCCTGGGCCGCTTTGAACACCCAAACTCCTGGATCCGAGTTGCTCTCTAGATGCTTAGACTCCCTTGTCTTTCAAATTCTCAGGGTTTATCGAGGAGGGGGGGAGGGGCGTCCCTTTTCAGCCATCAGTCCCTGCCCAGAGAAAGGGGAGACCCTGTTAGTAGTCAGGGCAATGTGCCCAGAGAATGCGGGTTGGATGAGGAGCCTTTCCCCCCCCTCCCCATAGTCCTGATATTTGTAGAGCATTCTGCCGCTCCCTCCCCCAACCATCCACCTCCACATTCCCTTTCTTCTGCATTCCCCACTCCCTGTGGACCCTCCCCCCCTCCCCCTTATTCTCCTAAACTCCTCATAAGGGCACCATAACCCTGGTCCAGAGTTCTTAAGGCATGTCACCCCGCTCTGCTCTAATCTCACTAATTGATAAGCTCTTAGTTCTAACTCCTCTTCCTACCCCACCCCTGTTAACATTGTGCCTTCCTCCCCAGCAGTCCGGGACTCTAACTCAGCCCTCCTCTTTCTGCACCAGCCACCTTCCAGCACATCCCCTGCACTGCTCCCTCTACCCCTCCCCTAGCTTTGGAGGCCCAGAGATTTTAACCCCCACTCCTGTATTTTCAGGCTGAGGCCTCTATAGAAGACAGCACCTTGCTTATGCAGACCCTGATGGAGGCCATCCAGATCTCAGAGGCTCCACCTACCAACCAGGCTCCTGCAGCTGCCTTCGGGCAGAATTCTTGTCCCCAGAGTTCACAGCCCCCAACAACGGCTGATTATCAGGTTTCAGCAGCTGCAGCTAGGCCTAAAGCAGCCTTTAAGGCCCAGAATGCTGCCACAAAAGGCCCAAATGCTGCCTATGATTTCTCTCAGGCTCTTAATGCCAAAGAGACATCACCTAAGGCAGCCTTTGTGACCCAGAAGGCCACTCCAAATAGCTCCAATGCTGCCTATGATTTTTCCCAAGTAGCAACCAAAGAGTTAACTGCCAACAAATCTGAGATCACCTTTAAGGCCCAAAATGCCACTACTAAGGTGGGCCCAAAAGCTACTTACAATTTCTCTCAGAGTCTCAATGCCAGTGAAAAGTCAAACACTCAGCCTAAGACAGCCTTCAAGGCTTGGAATGATGTCACTAAGGCCCAAAGAGCTGATACCCACACTCAGAATGTTAAGCAAACCAAGGTGGCTACTTCCAAGGCTAATATACAGGCCAACCCAGTTGTCTCTGTATCTGATGGTGCAGCTGCACAGACATCAGCAGATGGTTCCCAGGCTCAGAATCTGGAATCCAGGACTATAATCCGGGGCAAGAGGACCAGAAAGGTGAGATACCTGCTAGATCCACTTTGCTTTGGGTTCTCTCCTTTCTTCTCTGAGGTGGTTATTTGTTCTAAAACTGAAATAAATATGTAGATATAGACAATCCTATATCTATATTTATGTCTGCCTGTATTCAGCTATATTAGAGGGGATGATGAGGTGAATATGGTAAGTCCTGCTCTCTGAGTGTCCACACACGGATGGGGAGATGAGACGTGATATCTATACATCTAGCTATATGTATATCTCCATAGGTAATTCCGTTTACATTTTGATAGTGGCTGCCATGAGTTAGGCCTTGAGCTAGCACATTCACACAGGTTATCTCATTCGTTAAATCTTCAAGGTACCTCATACCAGTTAGGGGTCATAGTCTCAGTTTTACAGAGAAGGAAACTAAGTCCCAAAGAGGTGAAGTGACTTGAGTCATTTGTCCAGGGTGGTACAAGCAAAGCCAGTGGTGGATGTAGGAAGAGAAGCAGCTTCAGGCCCTACCCTTGGGTTGATCCTGGCCTGATTCAGAGATGAAACTTCTGCCTGGAAGACAGTGAAAAACAAGCCCAGGACTCAGGGTGGCCATTGGCTAGTGGGTCAGGCTGTCACTATAGTTGAGGGTTTTAGGGGGTCTTTCTGGAATAGATAGGGTGAGGACACAGAAACAACGGGTGACCCTAGACCTTTATTCTCTCTGATGATGCAGATTAATAACTTGAATGTGGAAGAGAACCGCGGTGGGGATCACAGGCGGGCCCCACTGCCTGCAGGGACCTGGAGATCTGCACCGATTCCAGTTACTACTCAGAACCCACCCTATGCACCCCCCAATGTGCTCTGGCAGACCCCGTTGGCCTGGCAGAACCCATCAGGCTGGCAAAACCAGCCAGTCAGGCAGATCCCACCAGCACGTCAGAGCCCCCCAGCCAGGCAGACCCCAACAGCCTGGCAAAACCCAGTTGCTTGGCAGAATCCAGTGATCTGGCAGAGCCCAGTGATCTGGCAGAGCCCAGTGATCTGGCCAAATCCCATTGTCTGGCCTGGTCCAGTTGTCTGGCCAAACCCAATTGCCTGGCAGAATCCACCTGGATGGCAGGCCCCACCTGTGTGGCAGGCCCCACCTGGATGGCAGGGTCCTCCAGAATGGCAAAGCCCTCCCGAATGGCCACTACCACACAACTGGCCACATCCTACAGACTGGCAGGTCCCACATGAGTGGATCCCCACCGAATGGCCAGTTCCACCTGACTGGCAGAACATACGACCTGCATCAAACATGCGTCCCGCTCCCAACCCACGTGCCCCACAGCACATGAGCGCTCCACGGCCCCGAGATGTGGCCCTTCTTCAGGAAAGAGTAAGCACTATAACTCCCCAGTTACATCTCTCCTCTCTTGCTCTTTTCTTTGTCTTCCTTCCACATATAACTCAACTAGGTTTTCTGTAAATATAACGAAAAGTTTTCCTTTTCCCCTCCCAGGCGAATAAGTTGGTCAAGTACTTGATGCTTAAAGATTACACAAAGGTGCCCATCAAGCGCTCAGGTAGGCATCTAGTGCCCTCTCCCAAGGGTCTGCCCTTACTCTCACCCCATGCTCTGTGGACATCCCTTTTTTTTTTTTTTTTTTTTTTTTTGTCTATAAGTCCCCTCTTCTTCAGTCACCTCCTTCCATAGCTAATTCTTCCTTTTCAACCCTTGAGGACCCTGTGTTTTCAGCAAAGCTAGAAAATGGGGACTGCAGCTCTTTGGCCCCTACTTAGCCCAGGTGCCCCCTCCTTTCTCCTGCAGAAATGCTGAGGGATATCATCCGTGAATACACTGATGTTTATCCAGAAATCATTGAACGTGCATGCTTTGTCCTGGAGAAGGTGAGAAGGCAGCTTCTAAGGGACAGGCATGATGGGGAAAGTCTTGGTTTCAAAGATTCATTGGGATTCCTACTGGAAGTTTAGGACATGTCTCCCAGGAAGGTGAGCTACTGGGATGGGTAGCATATGCTAGATTTTGTAATTTCATAGCCTGTTTTCCTTTCTCTATAGAAATTTGGGATTCAATTGAAGGAAATTGACAAGGAAGAACACCTGTATATTCTCATCAGTACACCCGAGTCTCTGGCTGGCATACTGGGAACGTAAGATGGGAAGGGAAGTGAAACATTGCCTTTCAGTGGTGCTTTTTTTCTCTGGAACTAGGTCACCATCTCAGATGCAGGCTCACATAGTAGGTCAGGGACAGAGTGGAATATAATTATTCCCTAGCTGAGGAATATTGGAGAAGCTTCAATGCTGCCTGGAATGTCTTGTGAAAAATGGCTGCTGAAAGCACCATCTTTTTGTACTCTTTTAGGACCAAAGACACACCCAAGCTGGGTCTCCTCTTAGTGATTTTGGGTGTTATCTTCATGAATGGCAACCGTGCCAGTGAAGGTGAGTGGCTGAACCTGCAGCTGGGATTTGGTTACAGCCGTACTTCCATGCTCATTTTCCATCCCTTGTCTCCCCTTGCCTTCCATTGCAGCTGTCCTTTGGGAGGCACTACGCAAGATGGGACTGCGTCCTGGGTATGACGGGGCTCTCATCTCTTGCCTATTTATCCCATCCTTTGACAACAGAGGATGGTCCCAGGATTGCATCAGCCACTGATGTTCTAGGGGTTTTGGGGAGGTACAGAACCCGAGAATGTGACTTGGGTGGATGAGGAACTAGTCCTGAAGTCTGCTTCTTTTCATCTCTGACCTCTGTGCTGGAAAGTTCTTTCCATTTTTGGAGGCAATGTCACAGTCTCTGATTATGGGTTCCTTTTTTTAACTATCAGGGTGAGACATCCCCTCCTTGGAGATCTGAGGAAACTTCTCACTTATGAGTTTGTAAAGCAAAAGTAAGTAGTGCCTAAGGGGCTTTGTCTGGTCCTCATGAGTTCTGTGTGCTGGTCAGCTTCAGAAAGTTCTTCCCATGCTCATTTCTTACATTAACTATACATACATTTGTGTGTGTGTGTGTGTGTGTGTGTGTGTGTGTACATGTGTGTACAGAAACACATGCACTCAGAAGTATTTATTGAGTACACTCTTTGTGGTTGAATTTTTCTATAATCATCTTGTAAGTGATGTTCCCACAGTAGACATCTCCAAGATTGGGCCTGGTTGTAGCTGTTGCACTGCAGTATAATCATTACAATGTTCCCATCTGTGGCTCACTGACAAGATTATGAGAATCTGGTGCTAGAGCTGTGACAAAGAGTGTGAGATTAAGTGCTGTCCTTTCTATGACCCTACAGAAGTCTCCCCTGCAGCTCTAGGTGACTATTCAGTGTAGAAGCACTGACACAGGAATTTGAAGGCCTAAGAAGTAGAGGGTAAACACTTCGTGTTGAAGAATGAATCTTGGAGGAGTTGGTACCTGAAATCGGGGGTTTCAACATAAAGGCTTAGTATGCATTAATGGGTTACCGTTCTACCTTGATAGAAACAAAGACCTTTTACTTTTTCTAAGGTACCTGGACTATAGACGAGTGCCCAACAGCAACCCTCCTGAGTATGAGTTCCTCTGGGGCCTCCGTTCCTACCATGAGACTAGCAAAATGAAAGTGCTGAGATTCATTGCAGAGGTAATAGAGGAACCGATCCAAACTTGATAGGTCATGGGGTGAGATGTAACTGGCTAGGAATAAATGGTCCAGAGCAGGAGTGAGATCTTAAGTACTGAATATGGTAGGTGGATGCTGGTGGCATTTCTTGTTTTTAAGCAAACAGTAGCACAAACTAGGGCACTAAATAGATAGTAATGCTTCCTAAATATTAACTAATATTATGGGTTTTGTTTTATTTTCTATTTCTCACGTCAGGTTCAAAAGAGAGACCCTCGCGACTGGACTGCACAGTTTATGGAGGCTGCAGATGAGGCCTTGGATGCCCTGGATGCTGCTGCAGCCGAGGCCGAAGCCCGGGCTGAGGCGAGAACCCGCATGGGGATCGGAGATGAGGCCGTTTCTGGCCCCTGGAGCTGGGATGACATTGAGTTTGAGCTTCTGACCTGGGATGAGGAAGGAGATTTTGGAGATCCTTGGTCCAGAATCCCATTTACCTTCTGGGCTAGATACCACCAGAATGCCCGTTCCAGATTTACTCAGACCTTCAATGGCCCAGTTATTGGCCCAGGTGCTTCAACCAGTGGCAACTTTGCTTCCAACTTCGGTGCCATTGGTTTCTTCTGGGTTGAGTGAGATGTTGGGTAGGTACTTCACTTTGGATTGGGCAGCTAGGGTCATTGGGGGGAGATGTAGGGTTCATGAGAATGTATTTATTTGCAAAAGCTGGGAGTCATAGTAAACCCATGGTGGGGAGATGAGAGATGGGAAAGCACTGTTTGGTATTTATATTCATATACATATATATATAAAATCATTGATGTTAAATTTTTTTTCTTTTTTATGTTCACAGATATTGCTGATTGATTACAATAGTCTTCCTCCTTAGTGAGGCTGAAGCCTCCCATTCCTTTTAAACACAGCTATCTAGAGAGCCACATCCTGTTGACTGAAAGTGGCATGCAAGATAAATTTATTTGCTGTTTTGCTGTTCCTTTTCTATTGCTCTCCCCACCTTGTGTGCTTTCAAGTTTTGGTATCAGAAATAAACGTTGAAATTGCAAAGTGAATTAGATGTGCTCCTATTCTTCCCCCTATGTTTAAGGAGAGATCAACATGTTTATATGGGAGAGACAGGGCCTCACTTCTAGCCTAAAGGGCATATTAGCTTTTAAGAGGTTAGAATGTCGATACATTGGCTAATGGATTGGGAAACAAAGAAGGGATTGATGAATTTGAGTGTTAATGAGGTCCAAAAACTAGTATGGTTTATTTAATAACTGTCACTTAAGTGATTCATATATGAAAGATATGCTGCTAGGTATCCTGGAGATGACATAACGAGAAAGGGTGTGGATGGTCAGACAGTTACATTTGATATAGGAGGTAAGATTCCAGGTAATGACAAGGTGCAGAGAGTGGGTGGTTGAAAAGGAGAGAAGATAACTATTTTCAGAGATGATGTTCTCGGGACTCCATGGTGTTGGTTGTATTATCCATGTGGGAAATGAAATAACTTCAGGAAGGTGGCAATAGTAGAAGCAGAGAACACTGCGCCAGGTACCAAAATCTCTTGTGTGAGAAGGAAGATCCTATACCCCTAGCCACATTGCCCATGAAGGGATGGGCCCATAGGCTCCTCTCCTTACCTCTAGTAATACTACATAGGAGCCTGTTCCTCTAGAAAGGCCTTACGAACCTCATTCCCACAGGACCAGGACTGCATCTCAGAGACAAGGTCGAATGGACAGTAGAGGTCTCACAATGGCCTCTTCTCCCCCCTCTGCAGGGAAAGAAACCTTGTTGGTTAGAGAAAAAGAATTGAACAAGTAAGACAGAACTCCAGGCAGAGCTATATAGCCTTTTGACTGTGACTATAACAAGGACATGACTTGAGTTGCTGCGGTCTGCTAGAAGCAGAGCTGTCTGAGGATGAAGTTGGGCCTAGATCGTAACTTCCTGAGAGGGTTGGTGATACCTAAGCGTATGGGCAAAGGCAGAAGCAGGAGTTCCTGGGCTAGAAGAAAGCAAGAACAAAGACAATTTAGCCTGGAAAGGATTCGGTAATTGGCAGCTATGGTATGCAAGGCTTCCTCGGGATCTTGGGTGATGTCCACATTCTGAGAGAAGAAAGCCCAGGATTAACAGGAAGGAGACAGCTGTGTGGAGTCCTGGCCCAGGCCCATCCCCTGTCGGTTGTGCTCACTACCGGCTCCCCTCCCTCATCCAGGCCTGCATCATGATCCTTTTCTCAGGAGAGCCTGGAGGAGTCTGGTCTGAGGCCTTTTCAGGAGAAGTTGCTCTAGCCCTGCATCTCTATGGTGCCTCCCAATCTGGGCGGAAGATCCAGCATTTCTAGGAGCTGGTTATTCCATTTGATGGTGCAAAACACCCAAGGTCTGTGGCACTGGGGTGGCCCTTTGGGTGGGGAGGGTGCTTTCACCATGTGCCATCGTACCTCAGGCTTCGCTCGGTGTGTGTTTACGGCCTCCACATTCAGGTAGATGGATTCCACTTGGCATCCTCAGAAAGAAAAACCCATCCATCCATAAACGCCAAAGGCAAGACTTAAGTCTTCCCTGAGGTGTCATTCCACAACGTGCCCATCACCACCCACACCCCCAGCTCCATGCTGTGTGTAGTTGTGACTTCCCTGTAGGGAGGGGACTTAGACCAGCTCTGTGCTGTGTGGGGAAGACACCCGGCCTGAGAGGACACCAAAGGGACATCCTCCCAGCTCTTCCCCTAATCATCTCAGTGGTCTCTGAGCCTCAGTTGCTCAACTGTCAATGGCGAGAAGAAAAGAGATGATCTCCAGGCTCCCGCAAGTCTTGTGGTCTGTGGGACAGCACTCTAGTCTAGGTAATAATGAGGGAGCTCTGCGGTCCTCCCAGCTCTGTCAGGCGGTGAAGTGGTGGAGGTCTGGGCCACTGCCTTGAGACCATCAGCCCCAGATAAAGTGTAATTAGAGGATAATGGTTATGGAACTTTCAAAGTGTGGGGGTCACAGGGAGTTTGGGGGAGCCTGAAGCAGAACAGTGGTATCATGGGGCTGGGGCTGGGGCTGAGGCTGGCAGAGGAGACCCAATGCCTAAGGAAGCCCCCTTAGTTCCATCTCTGGGTTGCACTCTGGGACTCAGTACACCATTTGTCCAATTCACGGTCCAGAAAGATTTGTCTGTCTTTTCCCTACTCATGAAATTCTGGTACAATTTGGACAGAAGGCAAAATATGAAGGTCTTTAAGATAATAGTGTTATATCAATATTAGTGGTTTGATTATCGTACTGTTTTCTGTGAGAGAATGTCTTTGTAACTTACTCTCAAAAAACTTTATCCCAAAATTTTTACCATTTTATTATTTTTGTTACTGTTTTTTTTTCAAAATCAATAGTATGAAAAAGAAGGAAGTTTTGCTCTCAAAGACACTTTAACTTTTATGATTTTTAAACTAATTTTTAAATTATAGTTGACATTCAATACATTAGTTTCAGTGAATGACATATTGATTTGATATTTGTATTTCTGATTATGTGATTACCACAGTAAGCCTAGTAACCATGTCACCATGCAGTTATTAAGATAATATTGAGCATTTTCCCTATGCTGTGTATGACATCCCCATGACTTATTGCTTTTATGACTACAGGTTTGTACCACTTATTCCCCTTCACTTTATCCATCCCTCCGACCCCCTCCCCTCTGACAACCATTATTTGTTCTCTATCTATGAATTAGTTTCTGGCTTGTTTAGATTCCACATATAAGTGAAATTCTATGGTATTTGTCTTTCTGTCTGATTCATTTCACTTAGCTTAATACCCTCTAGTCTAGATCTATCCATGTTATACTTTATTTTTTCCCCTCTTTTTTGTTATTTTCTTTAAGTTCTATAAAGATTTATTTGCTCTGACCACTTTAAGAAATGAAAAGCTAAAGTAAATTATTATAAATTGGAATTACAGTGGGTAAATTGGCATTGAAAATATAATAGAACATCCTAGTATTTTGTCAGAAGATGCTGAGTTAGTCTCAAGTTAAACTACTTAAAAATTCTAACCATGATATCATTGAGATCAGTCAGATATTATGCAGGACTCACCTCCCACATACACACATCATTACCTCTCTGAACTACTCATGGCCCACTGCTTTCTCCCTCACTCTCCCTGTCTTAATGAAACTGGCCTCTTGGCTGTGCATGCCTTGAAAATGCATAATCAAGGTTCCACTTCATTATCTACTGTTCCTCTACTTGAGAAACTTTTCCCCAGAAACAACCAAGTGTTACCTTCTTAGTAAACCTTCCCTGTCACCAGGTTTAAAATTGCTCCCATCTCTAACTTTTGTTTTTGATTTGATAAATCTTTATTGTTCAGATTATTACAATTGTTCCTATCCCCCCCCCGATAGCTCCCCTCCACCAGCATCCCACCCCTCCCTCTGCCCTTACCTACCCCAACCCCGTTGTTCTCATCCATAGGTGTATGATTTTTGTCCAGTCTCTCCCTGCACTCACTCCTTTCCCCCTGAGAATTATCAGTCCACTCCCTTTCGGTGTTCCTGATTCTAATATATTCACCAGTTTACTCTGTTCATCAGATTTTTTATTCACTTGATTTTTAGATTCACTTGTTGATAGATATGTATTTGTTGTTAATAATTTTTATCTTTACCTTTTTCTTCTTCCTCTTCTAAAAGAGTGCCTTTCAGCATTTCATATAATACTGGTTTGGAGTTGATGAACTCCTTTAGCTTTTTCTTATCTGTGAAGCTCTTTATCTGACCTTTAATTCTGAATGATAGCTTTGCTGGATAGAGTAATCTTGGTTGCAGGTTCTTGCTATTCGTCACTTTGAATATTTCTTGCCACTCCCATCTGGCCTGCATAGTTTCAGCTGATAATCATATGGGTGTTCCTTGTAGGTAACTAACTGTTTTTCTTGCTGCTTTTAAATATGCTTTTTGTCTTTTGCTCTTGGCATTTTAATTTGTGTCTTGGTCCTCTTTGGATTCCTTTTGGTTGGGGTTCTGTGCATTTCCTGGACTTGTAAAGTCTATTTCTTTCACCAGGTGAAGTTTTCAGTCATTATTTATTCAAATAAGTGTTCAATATCTTGCTTTCTCTCTTCTTCTGGCACCCCCATAATTCAGATGTTGCTACACTTAAAGTTGTCCCAGAGGCTCCTTACACTATCTTCACATTTTTGGATTCTTTTTGCTTTTTGCTTTTCCAGTGAAGTGTTTTCTGCTTCTTTGTATTTCAAAGCTTTGATTTGATTCTTGTGTTCCTCTAGTCTGCTGTCAGGTCTCTGTATAATATTTTTAATTTCAGTCAGTGTATGTTTAATTTCTAGTTGGTCCTTTTTCATCTCTAGTTCGTCCCTCTCCATCTCCTTTTGGGTCTTGCTAAATGTATCCATCTTTTCTAGGAAATTCTTGAAAAACCTTATAACTGTGCTTTTGAACTCTATATCCAGTCATTTGTTTTCTTCCATTTCTTTCGTTTGTGATCTAGTTCTTTGTCTCTGCATTTTCACTGCTTCCTTGAGTTGGTAGACTAGCTTTGTGTGCTAGGTATCCTATATAGCCCTGTAGCTCCACCTCCCCAGTTACCTGAGGTAGACTCTCTTGGTGCACCCCTTTGTGAATTGTGTGTACAGCCTTGTTGTAGTTAAGTCTTGATTGTTTATGGTATCACTGGGGGGAATTGACCTGCAAGCCAATTGGTTGTGAGGATCAGCTGTGTCTATGCCGGGAGAACTTCTGTGCTGGAGTCAGCCTTATGATACAAGACTTGCACAATTGCAAAATCCTCTGTGTTTAGGTTGGATGGGGTGGAGTCTCAGGGCTGAGCAGACAGCCTTGGCTTCCTGTTAGCCCTGCCCTCTGAGGCCCCTGGGTCTCAGTGTCCCTCGGTAATTGCTGCAGCCCTCTCTGTGTGCACTCACACTTGTGCACCTCCAGACCTCTGCCTTTCTGGTTCCCCTGAGTTTCTGTGTACTCTGGGGACCCGTATGAGTCTGGGTCTCCAGGGTCTCACCTGAAACTGGGGTTCAGTGCAGTCAGAAGTGGATTTCAGTGTAGTTGGGAGGTTCTGTCTTCCTCCCACTAGAGAAAGCCAGCAGCACAATTAGTAGTCAGCCCTCTGTGTATACACTCACACTCGTGGGCCTCCAGACCTCTGCCTTTCGTGGCTCCCCTGTTTCTGTGCACTCCTCCCTTTTCACCACAGTCCAGACAACCCCAATATGAGTCTGGGGTTCAGTGCAGTCAGAACTGGGGTTCAGTGCAGTCAGAGCTGGGGCTCAGTACAGTCAGGAGTTTCTGTCTCCCTCCTGCTAGAAGCCAGCCAGCCAGACACTCCACTGCCAGTCTTCTCCACACGCGTGTCTCCATACCTCAGCTCTTTGCAGCTCCTCTGAGTCTCTGTGAGCCCCCCTCTTTCCTTCTAGTTGTAGAATTTCCACTCAGCCAGCTTTACTGTGGTTCTGGATGATGTCTGTTCTGTCTTTTAGCTGTACTTTTGAAATTCTGTGAGGCAGCAGTTTAGGTGTTCACCTATGCCACCATCTTGGTTTCTCCTCCATGTTGTACTTTCAAAATATTTTTAATATTGTGTGTGAGGGAGAGAGGGAGAGGAGGGGGGACTTTTTGATATTATTTTAAGTCTTACATAAAAAGTAAAAAATAAAATTATTTTTATTTAAACAAATATTCACTAAAGTTCACTAACCCAATATCTACAAACACTTGTTACTATTTAGTGAATAACAAATATTGACTAAAGTTCACTTACCCAACATCTACAAACTCTTGTCACCCAAAAGACTGTGTAATATGCTATAATTATTCTTTATATAAAAAAGTGCATTTACTCCTCTTCAACGAGAAAAGTCCTGAAGTCTCATATAACATGTTGCATTCAGATCCAAGTCTAGGGATAATGGTTCATCCTAATTAACAGGGACTTTGAATGAGGACATTTGGAAAAATGGACACAAAACAGATTTGGGGATGTGGTGTATGGACTTCTCAGGACTAGTCAGGAGCATGAGTCTCTCAACATAAGGTGTGAATATTCACCCATAAGCTCTCAGCAATCATGTGGGCAATATCACCCACTCAGTGGATGGCAGAAAGCCTCTTAGCTACACCTGTGCTTGCTCAATAGGCACCTGTACAAAATGGTCAAGGTGGCACGAATAGAGGCTATGTATGGCTTCAGCAACATGGTTTCCCTTTATATAAAGACTGAAATGACTACCCCACAGCTGAATTCCCAACTTGACCACACTATACTGAATTACTGATATGTAACAATCTCAAGGGTACCAGTCAGGTACCTGGGGGTAAGTTAATTAATTTGGACCCATTATATTATGGAGAAGTTAGTTGGTTTTATGATTTCTCTGGCATAAATGAGTATTCTAGATATGCCTGCAGTACTGTTGGCACCACCATCTGTGATCTTAGAGAATGCCTCATTCACAATTGTAAAATTTCATGCAACATCGCTTCTCATCAAGGGACTCATTTTAAAACTAAGTAAGTGTGTTAATTTGCTTATACCAATGGAATTCACTGGTTTTATCATACAGTCTATCACTTGGACAAAAAGCTGCTCTTACACAATGAAATACTGACTATGCTGACAACAGTTAAGCCACCAGTTGAGAGACAACACCTTGTGTATTAAAGGAGCCATCCTACAATAAATGATATATGTTCTGAACAAGCCACCAATATACTGTATATGATGCCATAGTCAACTAGAATTTCTAGGTCTAAGAACAGAAGAATGGAAGTTGTTCCTACAGACGTATTTGTAAAATGTTTGTTTCTGATCCCTACATCTTTATGCTCTACTAGTTTAGAATTTTTAGTACCCCAAGAAGGCATGTTTCTATCAGGTTACTCAACAATGATTCTATTGATTTGGAAGTTGAGATGGCCACTTGGTGGTTTTGGAATTCTCATGCCAATGGACAAATAAGTAAAAATGGAGGCTTTTGTACTGGCTGAGATTATTGATTTCAGTTTTCAAAGGGAAGTTGGATTGCTGCTAAATAATGGAGAGGGGACAGAAAGGAACGTTTCTAGAGACCAGGACATCTTCTATGCTGTCTTATCATATTCCAAAGTAGTAAAAATTATTAAATAACTACAACAACTCCCTACAGGCAGGGCAATCAAGACTCCACATAAGTAAATGTTTGAATCACTCCTCCACTTTTGTAGACTGTGTTTTTATGCAACTTGTGATAATAAATGTTCTTTATTTCAGAAAAAAAAAGAACCCATATAACTGAGATGCTGACTAGATGAAAGGAAATGTGGCATAAAGAATGAGGAAAGAAAGTTTATATCAACTTTGACTTTGTGAGTAGTTTTAGAAATAAAGAATGTATTACCCATATTTTATTTTTTGGTACAATATGCATATATTTATACATATTAATATGCCTCTTAATTTCTCTCTTTTACCTACTATTCTATATATGGTGAGTTGTTGGCAGTTGAAAATTTTAATTATTCACTTTATTTCAGAATATTGATATAGCATTTGTATTGAACTAGGGGAAGAATGGATGTCATATGAAGACCCTGAACTTTGACCCGGATGCTATGATTGTTAAAACTTTAGATATCCTTTTGATGATCAATTAATGCATTTTTATTTGTATAAAGAATAATCACATGTTGTCATTTTTCCAAAATATGAAATGGCAAAAAATATGTGTAGATGTTGGACAAATGGACTGTAATGAATAGCTGTTTTATTGGTACCCATTCAGTTCTCAAAATGGCACTCAATTTCCTTTTAGAATAATACAGTTCACCTATTTTTGTAGTAGATACAACTGTGATAGACAGAACTCTAGGTGGCCTATAAGATCCCCACCCCTGATGTACATAGACCCTCTCACAATTATTCAATAAAACACTAATCTAGACACTACTATGAAGTGATTTTCCACATATAGTTAAGGTTCGAAATTAGTTGAACTTAAAATAGGGAGATCATTCTGATTGGTCTAATCAAGTGAGAACTTAGGGGGGAACTGCATTCTTCCTGACAAGAGATATTTAATACATAGAAATTCTCCATTCCTGGATTTAAAGTGAAGGGGGCTATTTGGCAAAGAATCTCAGGACTTTTATGAACTAAGTAAGGCCTTTGGCTCATAGCCAGGAAAGAAATGAACTCTTGAGACCTACAGCTGCAAAGACAGGAGTTATGGCAACAATCTAAATTATCTATGGATTCTTCCCCAGCGGCTCCAGAAAGGAATGTGACCCCGTGAATACCTTAATTTCATGCTTGCCCAAACAGAGAACCCAGTCAAGCCATGCCTGGACTTCTGGCCTATAAATAATTATTGATATAATAAATGATGTATTGGCCACTCAAGTTGTGGTCATTTGTTGTACATTAATGTAAAACTAACACATAGTCTTTGTGGGATGACATATCCAGATATTTTTTCCCCCTATTCAAATGGAGTAAGCCAAATTCTTCTCCCTGTCCTGGTATTGCCAAAGGGCAGGTATGCAATGTACTCTTACTCAATCACTTGCTCTTTTACTGAACATTGAAACTTAAGTGATTGACACAGGGTGAAAAAATATATTTATGTGATTTTATCCAAGACAGCATCCCGATCAGACTGTTCCTGTCTTTGTGTTTCTATCCTGTTCTCAAGTTACCTTCTCTAGTCTTCCTCCACTTCTGTGAATCTCTGACATCTTTCTGATAAAATCCATGTATGTACAATCAAAACCAGAAAAACAAAAATAATCCAATTTTTAAAATGGGCAAAGGACCTGAATAGACACTTCTCCAAAGAGGACAGATGGCTGATAGACATGAAAAGATGCTCAATGTTACTAATCAGAGAAATACAAATTAAAACCACAGTGAGATATCATCTCACACCTGTTAGAATGACTCTCATCAATAAATCTATAAACAAGTGTTGGAGAGGATGTGGAGAAAAGGGAACTCTAGTATATTGCAGGTGGTAATGCAGATTGGTACAGCCACTGTAGAAGGCAGTATGGAGTTACCTCAAAATATTTTTTAAACAATGGAACTGGTTTATGACCCAACAATTCCACTTCTGGGAATATATCTGAAGAAATCTGAAACACTAATTCAAAAGAATATATGAATTCCTATGCTCATTGCAGTATTATTTACAATAGCCAATATATGGAAACAACTCAGGTGGCCATCAATAGATGACTGGATAAAAAAAAAATAGTGGTACATATGTACAATGGAATAGTACTTGATTATAAAAAGAATGAAATCTTACCATTTGCAACAACATGAATGGACCTAGAGGGTATTATGTCAAGTGAAATAAGTCAGTCAGAGAAAGACAAATACCATATGATTTAGCTTATATGTAGAATCTAAATAACAATATAAATGAACAAACAAACAGAAACAGACTCAGAGAACAGACTGATAGTTGCCAGAGGGAAGGAGAGCTGAGGGACTGGGTGAAAAAGGTGAAGGAATTGAGAAGTACAGATTGATAGTTATAAAATAGTCATGGGAATGCAAAATACAATACATGAAATATACTCAATAATATTATATAAGAAAGAGGTAATATGCAAATTGACCCTCACACCCTCACACAGGATGTCAAAGATGTCTACCACAAGATAACCAGCAGGGGAGGGTAGTTATGGGCTATCAGACCAGCAGAGGGGGGGGGCAGTTAGGGGTGACCAGGCCAGGAGGAGATGGAAGTTGGGGGCAACCAGGCCTGCAGGGGAGGGCAATTGGGGGAAACCAGGCCATGCTCTCTTCTTTTGTGATTTGATTATTTTCTGTAGTGGTATGCTTTGATTTCTTTATATCTTTTATATATCTACTACAAATTTTTTGTTTTGGAGTTACCATTAGGCTTATATAAAACAATTTATTGTTATGATAATCTAATTTAAACTCTTAATAACTTAGCTTTGAACTCATACTAAATCTCTGCATTTTACTCTCTCTCCCCACATTTTCTATTTGATGTTACCATTTACATCTTCTTGTATTATATATCCACTAACAAATTATTGTAGATATAGTTATTTTTAAACTTTTGAAAGCTTCATAACCTTTATACTACAGTTATAACTTATTTACATGTCACCATTACAATATTAGAGTATTCTGAATTTAACTATACACTGAGTGGTCAGATTATTATGATCTCTGAATGCATAATAATCTGGCCACTCAGTATGTGTGTGTGTGTGTGTGTGTGTGTGTATATATATATATATATATATATATGAGGCCCAGTGCATGAATTTGTGCAAGAATGGGGTCCAGCCAGCCAGGCCAGGAGGAGGGGCATGTGTGATTGGCTGGCCTGCCTGATGGTCGAACTCTTGGTTGAGGGAACAATTTGAATATTAGCCTTTTATTATATAGGATATAGACTGAGTGGCCAGATTATTATGCTTTCAGAGATCATAATAATCTGGCCACACAGTGTATATCTACCTTTACTAGTAAGTTTACACTTTCATATATTTTCATGATACTAATTAGTGTCCTCTCATTTCAACTCGAAGAACTCCCTTTAAACAATCTTTTAAGACTGGTTTAGTGGTGATAGACTCAGCTTGTTTGAGAAAATCTTTATCTTTCCTTCAATTCTGAAGGACAGCTGTAATGAGATGAGTATTCTTTTCTTTTTTAATGAATCTTTATTGTTCAGTTTATTTCAGATGTTCCTCTTCCCCCCCCCATAACTCCCCTCCACCTGATTTCCTTCCTAACCCCATACCTTTACCCTCCGCCATTGTCCTCATCCATAGGTGTAAGATTCCATTCCTTTTCTATGCCCCTAATTCTGTTATATTCACGTTTATTCTGTTCATTGGATTTTTTTTATTCACTTGATTTTTAGATTCACTTGTTGATAGGTATGTATTTGTTATCACTTTGTTGTTCATAATTTTTATCTTTACCTTTTTATTCTTCTTCCTCTTCTTAAAGAGTACTCTTCAGCATTTCATATAATCATAGTTTGGTGGTGATGAACTCCGTTAGCTTTTTCTTATCTGTGAAGCTCTTTATCTGTCCTTCAATTCTGAATGATAGCTTTGCTGGGTAGAACACTCTTGGTTGTAGGTTCTTGCTATTCATCACGTTGAATATTTCCTGCCACTCCCTTCTGGCCTTCATATTTTCTGTTGAGAAGTTAGCTGATAGTCATATGGGTAACTGTAGGTAACTACCTGTTTTTCTCTTACTGCTTTCAAGGTTCTCTCTTTGTCTTTTGCCCTTGGTATTTTAATTATGATATGTCTTGGTGTGGTCCTCTTTGGATTCTTTTTGTTTGGTGTTCTGTGCGCTTCCTGGACTTTTAAGTCCATTTCTTTCACCAGGTAGGGAAAGTTTTCAATCATTATTTCTTTAAATTGGTTTTCAGTATCTTGCTCTCTCTCTTCTTCTGGCACGCCCATAATTCTGATGTTGGTCCACTTAAAGTTGTCCCAGAGGCTCCTTACACTATCTTCACATTTTTGGACTCTTTTTTCTTTTTGATTTTCTACTAGGGTGTTTTTTCTTCCTCATATTTCAGATTTTTTATTTGATTCTTGGGGTACTCTAGTCTGCTGTTGCATTTCTGTATATTATTCTTTATTTCAGACAGTGCTTAATTTCTGACTGGTCCTTTTCCATTTTTTTGGCATTCTCATTAAGATCCTTGAAGGTCTCACTAAGTTTCTCAGAGTTCTCAATAAGTTTGTCAGCAGTTTGTAGAAGATTCTTGAGTAACCTTATAAATGTGGTTTTGAACCTTATGTTCAGTCATTTGCTTTCCTCCATTTCTTTCATTCATGACATGTTTCTTGGTCTCCACATTTTGGCTGCTTCCCAGTGTTGATTAAGTGGCTTTGTGTGCTAGTTGTACTTAGGGGCCAGTAGCTCTGCCTCCCCAATCACCTGAGGTGGACACTCTTGGTGCACCCCTTTGTGGGCTGGGTTCAGAGTCTTGTTGTAGGTAAGCCTTGATTGCTATTGGTACACTGGGAGGAATTGACCTTCAGGCCAATTGACTGTGAGGATTAGCTGTGTCTATTAACAGAAGAAATGCTGTGCTGGAGACACCCCTATGGGGCAGGACTTTTTTTCAGTGGGGCTTTGGTGCTCACCAATTCTGCCTCTTGAGTGTGTCACTTGTGTATGTGAGGAGTCGAAATCTGGTGTCGTCTCATACTGACCTCTAGATACACTGGTTCCACTGCCTTTCTGAGCCTCTGCATGTCCTACCAGATCTGGATGCACTTTTTTCTTTCCTTCTAATTGTAGAAATTCCACTCCGTCAGCTTTCCCGTGATTCTGAGGGATAGTTGTTTTGTCTTTTAGTTGTGTTTTTGGTGTGGTTGTGAGAGACAGCACGTACAGATGTATATCTTATGCCGCTATCTTGGTTCCTCTGGAGATGAGTATTCTTCGTTGGCATTTCCCCCTTCAGCATTTTGTTTATATCTCCTCGCTGCCTTTTGGCCTGCAAGATTTCTGCTTTTAAAAAAAAATTTTGTGGATAGCCTTCCGGCTATTACTTTGTGTGTAAAAAGTCACTTTTCTCTTGGTACTTCTAAGATTCTCTCTTCACTTTTAACTTTGGACAATTTAATTAAAATGTGTCTCAGTATGAATCTCTTTGGATTTATATTTTTGGTTCCTTGGATTTCCTGGATCTGAAGATATTTTTCCCCTTGGGTTTTAATATGCTTTCTGCTCCTTTCTCTCTCTCCTCTTCTTCTGGAACACCTATAATTCACAGATTTGTCTATCTGATTATATCTAATAAATTCCTTGAGCTATTTTTACTCTTTTCCATTCTTTTTACTCCTCTGACTGGAAGATTTCTACTTCCCTGTCTTTGAGTTTACTAATCCTTTCTTCACTAATGTTGAACCCTTCAACTGAATTTTCAGTTCAGTAACTGTATTTCAGTTCTATAATTTCTGTTTGGTACTTTCTAATATTTTCTAACTCTTCACTGAAAAATGACTTCGTTGTTTTCCTGACCTTGGTGAGCATATATATAACCATTGCTTTGAACTTTGTCTGGTAAATCACTTATTTCCATTTCATTGAGCTTATTTCTGGAGAGTTATCTCATTCTTTTGCTTGGAGCATATTCTCTTTTTTTCTTAATTATCCTTGAATCTCTGTTGGTTTCTATGCATCAACAACTACCTATCTATCTTGACAGATTGATCTTATGTAGAAAATGAACCTCATCAATCAGCCCAGCCTGAGCTTACAGGCTTTCAATCCTTTGTGTTTGTGCAAAAGACTATCTTTGTTCTATGTGTCTCCCAGTAGATTAGATGTGTGAAGATCCATCAGTGTCCCAAGTTCTTGGAAATGCCCACACTCCTGTTCAAGTTCCCAAAGGACTACTAATGGACTTCCCCTTTGTCTGTCTCATGCAGGCTAAAAAGAGGCTTGTCCTTCAGGTTGCAGTTGGGAAAGTCAGAACCTTAAATATGCAGTCTGATCCTTATCATGGAGAAACCAAGAGCTGGATGTTGTGCCTATTGACTCTGCTAAGTCAGAGGAAATAATCACCAGAGTCCTTAGGCATCTATATAGAACCACATCTTTTTTGTGTGTATTCCCAGGGGACTCATGAATGCCAAACCCCATCAGAAACCAGAGATAGGTGATTTGGGAGCTCGTTCTTCAGATGGCAGATGTAACAGTTAGGATACTAGATGTGTGGACAAGTCCCTTCCAATAGTAGTTGAAGATTTGGTTTTACTGTTGGAATGAGTCAGTGGGATGAGGTTCGGGAAATGACTGCTGCCTCTTTCTGAGAGGATCTCAGTTCCCACATATAGGCTGGTTGGAAGCCACACCCTCAGGTAGCAGCTGGTAAAGTATGCAGTCAAACTTCTTTTAGGGAGAAAAAGTAGGAGAAAGGTATTTTGCCTGTTCCCTCTGTGCTGAACTCAGAGACACAGCTCTAGGTGTATAATTTAAAAAACTGCTCCTTTGTCTATTATGGTACTGTGAGACTCATGAATGCCAACCCACATTGGCTAACAAAGCTAGGTGATGTGAAGGCTCATCCCTTGGGTGACGGCTATAAAAGTTGGGGTGCTGGATGTGGAGATAAGCTCTTTCCAGGAAGATGCTAACAACGTAGTTTTATTGTTGGAGTGAGATGAAGGAATAAAGTGTGTGTGGGGGGGGAGTGGGGGCGCTCACTGGCTTTTTTAGTTTCCTGGGAGGATCTCAGTCAGCTTTGAGATGTAAGCTGATTAGAAGTTGAACCCTCAGGCTGTAGCTGCAAAAGTATGTAAGCATATTTTTTTTTCTGTTCTATCTGTGCTGAGCCTTGGGGGAGAATAGCTGTGAGACATGTTCACTTGCCCATTTAATACCTGCTTCTTTGTTTGCTATGATTCTATGAGACTCTTAAATATTTAGTCCCATTGACTGTTCTTCTGATGGCAATCTTAAAAGTTGGGCACAATGTGTATGATCCAGATACTTTACTCATTAGAAATAAACCAGGAGTTGGGGGTTCTCTCTTTATTGTAAAATAATGAGAGGGGAGTAGGATGTATAGCTAAGTGTGTTATAGCCTTCCTACCCTTATTCATGTAGGTATTTTCTCAGTTGTTCAATGTGTAGTAGTCACTCAATTAATTTCAAGGAATTGATCCATGTGTAGCTGGTGTGTCTGTAAGAGGAAAGAATGTCAGGAGCCTCATATCACAAAATCCTGGTGATTTCCATTCCTTTAAAAATTTCTAATTTTTTTATAATAGTAAAATATACACCAGATTTTCCATTTTAACCATTTAAGTGTAAATTTAGTGGCATGAAGTAAATTTACATTGCTTTTCATAATCCCAAACAGAAGCTCTGTATCAATTCAATAATAACTCCAGTTTCTCCCCTCCCCCAGCACTGCAAAACCTATTTGCCTTTCTGTTTCAATGAATTTGTCTATTATAGATACTCATAAACATAGAATAATACAATAATATAATAATATAATTCTTGTGTCTGGATTATTTAATTTATAATATTTTTAAGGTTCAGCAATGTCATAGCCTGTATCAGTACTTTATTCCTTTTTATGGTTGAATAATATTCCATTGTGTCTATATACTCCATTTGTTTACCCTTTCATCTGTTGATGAAAATTTGGGGTGTTTCCACATTGGCTAGGAATAATGCTGTTATGAACATTTATATACAAATATGTCTTTGAGCATTTGTTTTCATTTTTTTGATAATATACTTAGAGATATAATGGCTGATCATATAATTCCATGTTTAACTTTTTGAAGAAACACCAAACTATTTTCTAAAGGTGCTGCATAGTTTTATCATTGAATATGATTTATTTTATTTTAAAATATATTTTAATGACTTTTTTTTTTACAGAGAGGAAGAGAAAGGGATAGAAAGTTAGAAACATAGATGAGAGAGAAACATCGATCAGCTGCCTCCTGCACCTCCTACTAGGGATGTGCCCGCAACCAAGGTACATGCCCTTGACCGGAATCAAACCTGGAACCTTCAATCTGCAGGCTGATGTTCTATCCACTGAGCCAAACTGGTAAGGGAAAATATGATTTCTTTTATATAACAATAAAAGCACGGACAACAAAAGAAAATATATAAATTGACATCACAAAAATTTAAAATTTAAAATTTTTGTGCATTAAAGCATACTACCAAGAGCATAAAAATATAATTCACAGAAAATATTTGCAAATTTGTATTTTCCTAATGATTAATGTTGAACATCTTTTTATGTTTATTGATCATTTGTACAGTATATCTTATTTGTATATTTTTAGTATTTCTTTTTTTAATTTAATAAATTTTTGTTGTTCAGATTATTACAATTGTTCCTCTTTTTTCTCCCCATAGCTCCACTCCACCCAATTCCCACCCCACCCTCTGCCCTTAACCCCCGCCAATGTCCTCATCCATAGGTGTACGATTTTTGTCCAGGCTCTCCCTGCACCCCTACTTGCCTTCCCCCCCCCCGAGAATTGTCAGTCCACTCCCTTTCTGTGCCCCTAATTCTATTATATTCACCAGTTTATTCTGTTCATCAGATTTTTAATTCACTTGATTTTTATTTTTTATTACTTTTTTTATTTAATAAATCTTTATTGTTCAGATTATTATAATTGTTCCTCTTTCCCCCCGCCCCATAGTTCTCCTCAACCTGGCTTCCATCCCTCCCTCTGCCCTTATCTTCTCCCATTGTCCTCATCCATATTTGTATGATTTTTGTCCAGTCTCTCCCTGCACCCCCCTCATCCTTTTCCCTCTGAGAATTGTCAGTCCACTCCCTTTCTATGCCCCTGATTCTATTATATTCACCAGTTTATTCTGTTCATCAGATTTTTAGTTCGATTTTTAGATTCACTTATTGATAGTTATGCATTTCTTATTCATAATTTTTATCTTTATCTTCTTCTTCTTCTTCCTCTTCTTAAAGAGTCATGTCACAGCCTACTCTGGTTTGTGACAGTTTCTCACACTTGATTTTGATTACCTTGACAAATTGAAAGAGTACTGGCGAGATAGAATGCTATTCAATTTTGGTTTGTCTAATGCTTTTCTCATGATTAGACTAGAAGTAGTTAAAATTCCTGACATTAAGATTTTTTAATATAGTGTAAGTTTCTGACATTAAGCTTTTGATTGCTGAGGTGTCCGTTTAAAAAGACCTCCATCTTAAATAAACATATTGCCAGCAATTTGCCACTGTTACTAGCAAAACAACCAGATAAGAAATTACGCTGCTCTGACCCCTGGTCTCTCTTTCAGAAGCCCTGAGTAACTTAGATAACTGACTGCTTGACCCCACTTCTCTCTTTTTGCACCCTAATTCATTCTCTTATGTCTTAATTCACCAATAACAAGTGAACCCATGAAACTCTAGATATCCCACCCTGAGGCCCTAATAAATGCAGAGCCCTAGATCCATGTTCTCTCTTTTTCTCTTCCCATGACCTCACTGTATGGTCCTGGGGTATGCCATGTATCTTCCAGGACCTACACATAATAAATCTTGTTTCTCAAATTCCCTGATGAGTTCTTGCTGAAGTGCATCCTGCAATCATTATAAGATCTACAAGAGAGATTAAAAATGGCAGCAGAGTAAGTGGATCCTGCACGGACATGCTCCCAGGAACAAACTGGTATTACAACTAAAATGCAGAAAAACTTCCTGATTAATCAATGGAAAACTCACTGGAGAGAATCCTGACACCTGAGGACCCAAAGTGGAGACCATAAAGAGTCTGGTAGGAGGGACAGAGGTGCAAAGGGGCTGGCTGGGCACCCACAGACAGCAACTGCAGTCCCAGACAGCTATCTGGGGGGTTGACTCTGAGAGCTATGGGATCTAATACCCAAGCTTGCCCCCAGCAGAAACCACCAGACCTAAGAGGGTATCCACATAACATCTGGCTGTGAAAAGCAGCTTGGCGCTGTCTGTCAGGAAGAGACAGCTGAAAAATCAGGCACGCTGTTAAAGGGCCAATGCACAAAATTCCCTGAGGAGCCACCCACCCTGTGCTCTGGCAGAGGGAGGGTGAAGTGGACTGGAACTATGAGGTCAGAAGCTAGAACTGAGGACTCAGGAGATAGAGCTCAAAGGCAGACACCACAAGTATCCTGGGCTGAGTCATTCTCTCACACAGTGGAGGACATCTTTCCCACACAGACATCTGCCTTGCCTAGGGGAAGACAGTTGACACATCTTTTGGAAAACACCTTGCCTTAAGGCCACTTAAGATATTAAAAATGACAATTAGCCTCCAGACAGTAGCAACTGCCCCACCCTATTGAAAAAGAACTCTTGGCACACCAAAGGACAATTTTCAGGGAGGCAATTCAAGTTGAAATTCTATCAGTCTGTAGGCAGAGTTGGTCTCTGGAGGCTTTGAGTCTTTGCCTGATTTAATCAGTCAGAAACAGCCCTTTATACTGCCCTGCACTAGAAATTGAGAGGAG